>NW_024102716.1:0-103330 GCF_013122585.1 Styela clava
TGGCAGGAGCTGCCATGAAGTGGTAAGAACTGCGCCTCCCTACCTGTCGACTAGATACCGGTAAGATACAGTAGACTACCTGAGTTCACTAAATCAGTACTGTAAATTAAATAATGCTGCAATCACTCTACCATTGCCGGTATGCATGCAAATATTGTGCTCTTCTTATGATATTGAAGTATTACGGTATGTGGCAAATCGTTGTAACTTTGTCTTATTACAGATTCAGATTGGGTTCAACGAATTATACTATAGCCTAGTAAATCTTCCCGCTTTAAATAGAAGAGCAGAAACTTTGTGCCAAAGAAAAGAACTGAAAAAAGCATGGCAGGTGGGTTTAATTGTAATTTAAACTTTTCAAGCCATACCAGTCAGCCGGTACCGGTAATTAACTTTTAAAATCAATACCGGTAGGCGGTAGCGTTTACAAAATTTGATATTTTACAATAACGATCTCACGAAACAAAGTCTAAAAGTTTGGACATTTGTTCAAACACAATCATATATCAGTCACAAAATATTATTTTCAAACAGGCGGCTTGGTTATTGAGAGCAACAACATGTATTGATTCAACGCCTTTATCATGAGATGACACTTTTTCAAACGAACAAAGACTTTGCTATAAAGCTCAACATCCAATTAGAGATGATTTAATTGAAGCTTTCGACATGAAGGATGCTGGTGAGATATTGCTTTGCAATTATTTCTGTTTCTAAATATTTAATCTAAAACAGTGATTATCAAACTTTTATGGAACGCCCCGCCCCCTCTTTAGAATTTGTCAAGTCCCTCGCCCATCTCCAAAAAATAGCTAACAATAGGCTACAAATGACAGCAAGGCTGAGGTATATTTTTTTTTCAAAAAACTTGTTGAAAATATGTGTACATAATATTTGAAATGTCAATATTCAATATTTTTATGTTTATTCAGCTTCACACCCCCTTAAAAATAGTCTACCTCTCCCCCTTGTAGAGCATCCCCCATCGTTTCATAACAATTGGTATAGAACAGGGGTGGGCAACATACGGCGAGATTTTGACCGGCCTGCTGACTGTACATCAGTACATTATGATATTACATTATTACACTTTTAGTACATTATGATAAATTCATTATGGGTTTTTTGGTCTCTATTTTTTGTAGTTTAAACTTTACTTTGAACTTGATTTATAATTTTCTATCTTGCATTAGCGAATAAATATGTGATTAAGATATTGAATACTATTCATGTTATTATTCGGCCCGCCGAGAACTTCATTTTCCCACATCTGGCCCGCCGACTAGAGAAGTTGCCCACCCCTGGTGTAGAACAATCGGTACAATTTCAATTTGCTGTTAAGGAGTAGGCTATAAATTTACTGAAAAATAACTTTAATGTGAAGCATTTTTCATGGAAACTCGTATTGTAAAAAATATCAAATTTATTGCGCTGCAAGTTTTGTTGTTTATTTTCAAATGTATTTAAATACTATATTTCGGCGCTCCAGAAGTATGTGTACCACTATGGAGGTAACTAATTTTGTTCGCCTACTTTACATCAAGTCGTGTAAAGGGACAGAAGCCGATGGGCAGACGGTGTATTCACTTGGCTAACACAGACGGTCCCCGAACTCGTAATAGAACTAAAAAAAGAAAATTGGAATAAAATTATGGCCTAATCCTAACTTGGTACATATACTACGGCAGTACCTATATTTCTCGGGATTACTTAATACAAACTATTTCATAGTTCTCATGAATCTCATCATTCCTCCCATTTATTTTGTTCAGTAATGCAGTGAATTGCAATCTGCAGATATAGCAGTAGGAGCTGTGTGTGTCTACCCAGCCAGAGTGCAAGAAGCAGTTCAATGTTTCAAAGCTGCTGGAATCAATAATATTCCTGTTGCATCAGGCTGGATCGCGTTTTAGTTCGACCTATTACTATTATTTACGCAAACAGGGGTGTTCAACCTGCGGCCCTCAAGAAAAAATTTTGCAGCCCGAGGAGAAGTGCAAATTTTGAATGATGTGCAGATTGCGAAGCAAGTTTTTTTTATGTATGGAGAACTCTAATCCCATTACGTTGTGTCCATACATGGGTCCAATTTATTATCCATGCCTATGACTTTAAAATGTCTTATTAACATCTAGTTTGTGCAAACAACGCATGTCACAAAATCAATAACCAAAATTTTCGTTCCTACTACTAGATAGCGCATGTTAAGGTGCGGCCCGTGGTTTCAACCAGTTATTTCTATCTGGCCCTCCTGTATTAAAGGTTGCACACCCCTGACTTAAACGATATGCTCTCATACATCATGAATTAATCAATCTCTATAGTTGGCATATTGTTCTAGCCCAGTGGTTCCCAAACTAGGGTCCGCGGACCTTTTGGGGTCCGTGAAGTACTTTCCGAGGGTCCGCGAAAGAAATCTGTTGGATGGCTCACATAATGCTCACATAATGCAAAAATTAACTGCTTAAATTTGGAAAGACACATTTATCGCTTTATGATGCTTTACAATCTCTGCTGAGGACACTGATTCTTCACTTTTTTTTTCGATTAGGCTTTTCCAATTGTGACGTCACAAAGCTATGACAGCTCCTGCCACGAACAAACCGCGGCGTCTCATGCCATGGTTTAATGGCGCTATAATTTAGTAATCAGTATTATCGGCAACAAAGTCATGCGCCGTACTTTTGTTTAATATACCAAAAAAAGTACCAACCTACTCATTGTTTGTCACCAACAGGGGCAGCCCTGCCAATACATCCGACATGCCTTGGTTACGGCATCAAAATTTTACCCGACATGATTTTTTAATTTGCTGCCGTGGTACCGGTTTGGGGCATCTAAAAAGTCAGTCGCCGTGGTTTAACCGGAGCTCCAGAAGTAATCTATGTGCACCAAGATGGCGGGCCAGGGTTGTCCAAAACGAATCGAATATTCGAAATTATTCGAATATCAAGGTATTCGAATACCTTTTCGGCTCATTTCCGAATAATTACGAATAGTAGTCACTTTTCGCCGTAAACACGGTGTTTCGTTTTACCGGAATCTTCAAACGACTTTTTACGCTTTCTCACGTATTGTAATGACGATGAAATAGAGTCGGCATTTTGATTGTTTATATTCAGCGCGAATGTACGTCGCATAGTGTTGCGACACATTTGCACGTTTGCGTTGGTGGACATTGCCGACATTCGTCTTTTAATTCACAAAATCGTTTCCATTAGTCGAAAAATCGACAATCACCGTATTTCCCGGCTAATAAGTCGCTTTTCTAGACCCAATTTTGGCTTGATTTTTGGGGGGGAGGGGCGCCTTATTGAAAAAACATGTTTATTTTATTTCTATGTGGCCTGCTTATTTTTCGCATTAGTCTTCTCAAGCATAATTTGTGTTAAACCGTATATTTGGTTCTTATGGGTCTGCCAATCATGATATTTAATCGTAGGCCGGTTATCGTTACTTAAAAGAGAAAACACGGCCACCGCCACCGAGATAAAGTAAGTGATTTATGACCCTTTGGTTTTGCCGATTCAGCAGAAAACGACAGGGACATGAAACACAGCTGTGAAATAACCCGTGGACGTACCGTGTGGTACTTATCACATTCCAAAATTATTTCAACATTCGGGTTGATAGGTTGTCCAAAATGATTGCCGCTTTATAATTTAAATTTACCGCTTCGTTGTTGAGAATAGTTAATTCCGTGAGTATGGTTCTACCAAACAAACATGATCTGGTTCTGTTCTGACCCTATAAAATTATAGATTGTTCAAACTGATTGTGATTTTTAACCTAAAATTACCGCTTTATTGTTAAAAATAGTTAATTCTGTGAGTATGATTCTACTAAACAAACATGACCTGGTCCTAAACATTATTATTAGCGCATATTAGCATAACTGAACAACAGGGAATAATTTTTCTACCCGTCTTCTTGGAGGCCTATATGGAAAACCCCTTTTTTGAGTGCTAAGAATATACATCGTCCTATTTGCCATGTAGACTTATTAGCCGGGAAATACGGTATTTATAGCCGTAATTGTTACGATATCCAATAAATTGTCACCAGTTGGGAAACAAGTAGATTTATTAGAAAAATACTTTCACCCGCTTTCTGGAAAATAATTTTGATAATGATGGTCAAAAGTATCGATAATGAAAGTATTAATACCAAATACCACGGGTATTTGTGGGCATGAAATGTGTGGTAAACTGCCCAATTATAATTAATTTCGGATTCGTATTTACAAAATATTAAAACTATTATAACTCAAAAATACAACGGCGATTTGTGGACTTGAATGTGTAATAAAGTATAAATTATTTTTCCGACTTGTGACAATTTTTTCGAGTACGAAAATTAGAATCAAAAATTAATTATATTCGGGCACAATATCACGGCATTCTGTGGACATAAATTGTGAGGCAAACTCGCGATTGATATTAATTTTTGATTCCTATTTTCGTATTTACAAAATACAACGGTGATCTGTGGACATTGAATGTGTGGTAAACTACCCGATCATAAATAGTTTTTGAACCCTATTTTCGTATTTATAAAATAATAAAAGTATTATTACACAAACATACAACGGCGATCTGCGGACTTTAAATGTGTGGTAAAGTTCCCGAATATATTTACTTTTTGATCCGTATTTTTGTACTCACGAAAAAATTGTCACAAGTCTGAAAAAGAACTCATACTTTATCCCGCTTTTTGACAAATAATTTGGATAATGGTTGGTATTTAAAAGTATGAGCGTTTTACTAGGATGATTTTGTGTTGCGCAAGCATTCAAATCCATCACCGATACCACTATTTAAAATGCCTTGTCGTATTATTTTAATTCTGTTAATTAACACAACTCATGTTATATAAAATATATATCGCAATAATCTGCAAACATGAAATGCCTGGTAATATAGCCAGGTTGTAGATAGAAGTTATTCCATTGTTTATTGTATGAAAATTCCTTCATACACTTAGATTCTATTACTGGATTTTATTTTCGAAGTATTCGAAATTTCATATTCGAAAATAATAATTTCGAATGTATTCGAAATAGTGAACTATTCGGTATTGGCCATCCTTGGATGGCGCACAACCTGAACATGGTATTGTGTACCGGTTAGGGTTCAGGTCGTGCGACATCTTGGTACATATGCTTCTGGAGCGCCGTTTAGCCGTAGCGGCCATTGTTTGGAAATCCCGCTAAATACCTAAAACTGCACTTGGAGGTGTAGATGGCGCTGCCTTTTTGCATGCTTGTTGTTATAGGAGAGAATTACAGTAGGTAGTTGATAAAGTATGCCACTCCGTTTCTAAATGCTGATTTACGCTTTTGTTTTGAAAGGTGGATAGCGTTAAATATAGCGCAGTCAGAAAGGCACTACGTTTTAGTTTTTAGGTGTCAATGACACACGGTAACGGTAGGCATATATTTTTACGTTTTCAACTCTGTATTATCAATTTCAAAATGTCTTCTAAAATTAAAATTGAGATAATCGTATGTCATTTTATCGTGATAAACGCAGGTGAAGATATGTTTTGCACTACACCGTGTGAAGCATTTATTTTTGTTGTGATCTTGTTTTATGTGATATCTTTCTGTCTTTCTTTGATAATGTTCTATTTTAGTCAATTAGTGCACAGGACCGCGAAACAAAAACAAAATTGCAAGGGGTCCGTCAGACAATTTTTTTGAAAAAGTTTGGGAACCACTGTTCTAGCCATTTGAAATTGCTTGCCCTTGAATAATTGATTACCCAGCCTGGGTTTGCAGTTGGTGGGAAATTATAATCAAGAGGATTTCTGGTTATTTCAGGAAATATGGTTCGAAGTTGGAATCTATTTTATCAGTTTTCTTCGGGGTTATCATGAGAATTCTTATTGTGCTTTATTCAATCTTTTCAAGCTGTTAATAGTTTTATACTTATACATCTCCCCAAGCTTTATTATGCAGGGAAGGTGAAATTTGAAGAAAAAAACTGTTTTAAAAAGAAGAAAGAAAAACAGATATATTTTTTAATTTTATCTATTTGGTGAATATGGCTTCAAACTCTGATTAAAAAAACAGTTCAAAAAGCAGCTTTTTCTTTGTAATTTACCATTAAAACTGTCATCCAAATTTTAATATTTGCTATTTCATTAATACCCTTTCCATATGCTAACACACAACATGTCATTTAATATTTAGTTGGCATATCGCTATAGTCATTACTAATGCGTGCTTTCAGTTTACTGAATACCCAGCCTGGATTTGCATTACTTTTTTTACAGTCTGTATGAAATGATTATGACCGAATTAAATGTTATTTTGTTATTTTCTAGTTGCAACTGGCTTTTCTGCAGGACAGACTCCTTTGGAAATCAAATTGATCGAAATTCAAAGGGCAGTCGAGTCGGGAGCTTCTGAAATTGATATTGTGATTTCGAGGACCGAAGCTTTACATGGAGATTGGAAAGGTTAGAAAGATGAAATTATTTTTTCAAATTTGTTTAGTTTCGAATTTGTTTTGGGCTTCGCAGTCCCTTTGTGTGGGATTCGTACTCCAGTCGTTCTTTACATAAAAGTGGCGGCTTGTAAGGATGTTAATACGCAAGACATCCTGAGGATGGATGTGGGGAATAAACATAAAGCACTACCTGATCTATATATTAGGCGCACCATACTATACTTATAAGGCACGAATAATTTTTGAGAGAGGAAAAATATGTAGAGCGCCAAATGGTCCGTGAAAAACAGTACTGCTTTCAAACAAACGTGCAACTGATTTAAGCGCACTTTATCGCTAATATTGCTAATTGCTGTTTTTCCCATGGCCTCTAGGTTGATATCGCTGTCAATAGCAGCAGTGAGCTTAATATGGCTCTTACCCTTCGACTTTGTTTGACATCAGCAAATTCCTTTTTATATTCGAAACGGAACTTGTACCCACTCATTGTCTGAATTCTGGTTTGTCTCTAAAAACAGTATCCCTAAAAACTAAGTTTCAAAGTGTAAATATAAATTATGACTTGTTTACGATTCTGAATATTTTTCAAGGCATTTTCGAAGGCATGTAAGAAAGCATGTGGTGAATGTATTCATATGAAAACAATACTCGAAACAGGAGATTTAGGAACTATGACAAATGTTTATAAATCAAGTCTGGTAGCAATGATGGCTGGTAAGTATTGTAGGATAGGGTTCACATATTTATCCCGGGGGATAGAATTGATGATAAGATGGCTTAACCAAATGGCATATTCCTGGCGCTTAGTATATGAGCCACACCGCCGCACCTAAATTCCAACTTCCAAATAAATTAACCCATAATTTTGTAAGCTTTTAAATTTTTATTTGATTCCAGTCAAGAGTCTTGTTGCATACTTTTTCTAGTCATTGTTGTTGGTCTCGAATAGTCTGATCCCCGTCAACGTTGCAGAAATACATTTGTGTTAGTATGCAGCAAAACTTTTGAATCAAATATGAATAGTTACCTTCATTCTTGCTATAGCATCTTTGCATTATATATACACTTACGGTTCCACTGCTGCAATAGCATGGAGCAAGGAGTACTCCCGAAGTATGTGTACCAAGTTAGGGTTAGGCCATACTTTTATCCTGATTTTCCTTGTTTATCAATTCCATTACGAGCTCGGGGACTGTGAGTGTTAGCCAAGTGAATATACCCCGTCCATAGGTTTCAGTCCCGTTACACAAATTGATGTAAAATAAGTGAACAAAATTAGTTATCTCCAAATTGGTATACGTACTTCAAGAGCGCCGAGCAAGGTAAATTAGTTGGGCTCACGTATCCCCTGATAAAAGTTAGTAGAGTCACAATATACAACAAAAATTAAAATAACTGTCAGATGGGTTACGCATATGAATTCACTCGTGCAAAACGGCACGAAAAGGTCTGATGTAACCTATCTGTTAGTTATTTTAATTTTTGTTATACATTGTCACTTTGATTTACGCCCATGTGAACTCATAGTTCAGCTTGAAATATAAAAATAACTTTAATATCCGCCGCTGCGTGAGAATTATTACTTGTGGAAAAAAAGCATTAAAAAATAGTGCAACAATAATTAGGATGTTGGCCTCTGAAACGGTCACAGTGACAAAAAATAATCCGCGATTGTGACAAAATTAGGAAGTAAACACTCGGCCTTGTTACCGAGTTTTTTAGTCTTTAGTAAGTGTCTATTAACTTAAAATAAATGTTCAAATTATTCTATTAGGAAAAATCTGATTTTGCCAGTCTCTAATCACGTGTAGAAACATAGTATGTGTACCAGGTTAGAGTTAGGTCAAATTTCTTTCCAATCTTCCTTATTTTAGTTATATTCCGAGTTCAGGGACTAGCCAAGTGACTCCCGTAGTATTTGTACCTGAAATTATGGCCTAATCATAACCTGGTACACATACTACGTTCCGGAAGGAAGTACTATTTAATGAATAACACATAATTTTTGACTGTTGGAGACATTTCAATTTAATCGTGTGTTTTGTTCAATTGTGTGTTTTGTTCAATTGTGTGCAAATTTTACTCAATACAGAGTTTAAAGATGCAATAAATAATATACACACTTTATCATTTTCTTTGTTACTCATAGTCTTGTTTTGTTGGGTTTTTTTCTAACATTAGTAGAAAGTATGAGTATGTTGGTAGAATGTCCTAATCATACAATGGACCACAGCCTTTCGTCTGGTTACTTTGCATGGATATAGATGACCAATTGCAGACATATGAGCATGAGTAGCGGAGAGGGCTTAGTCCAACAGTGGTACCATTGGCATTCAATCCCAGTCTTTTCAAATTATTCGCACCCCACGCTGGATTTATTAGGATGAGATATTATTTTTATTGGATAAGCCGTACCACCGCCTCTGGTCCCGTTACCAGTCCATGTCGGGTATGGAATTAGTTAGCCAGTTGTTTGTTTCGGATGCATGGCCTTGCTGGTGGATGAAGCCGTAACCGACCAGTGGTTATGTGAATCACCTTGCTACAATACTCTCACAAATAATTATACCCCATGTAATTCAAATCTGCAACCCAGGCAGAATAATCCGAGGTGAAATGGCGACAGTTTATTATCCAATAACCAACATTTTGAGGATGGAGTTACCTTTTTCTTTCTTCTCCGGGAATGTATGAGTTGCAGCCAGATTTATACGATTCGAGAATCGAGATGCATTTATTCAAATTCAGGAAGCTTGGTCCAAGTTTGTGTGACTGAGAAATATAAATTGCCTCAAGTTCAAGCTATAAATGATGAGTGACTCAAATCAGGCAATAGCGCGGAAGTTGAAACAATATATGTGGGGTTACTTGACCAATCAAGTTCAAGCTTAACAGCAACAGTGCAACCTTAACGTAACAATGATAATATTCACAACTTCACAGACAGACTAGTGCAGGGGTGGGCAAGGTTTTTGAACAAAAGGCCAAAATTTTTGCACACCTAGACTTGCGGGCCATGTGAGTGTGACGTAAAAAATCACATTTCATGAGCAATATTTACAGTCCTAGATATGCAAATACGGAAAACAATAAGCCCCGTGCCAAAACTAAATTTAATCCCAATTTCGACACAAGCTTTCTTCGAAGTGACGTCACAAATCGCTGAAAAAATTCGCACATAATATAGGAAAAACATAGTAAAGCCCTGCGCTTTGAGGATGGCAGAGTTGATTTTGGTAGAAATTAAATGCAACAAAAATTTAGCAGGTATCTTTATTGTGTGTGCATTTTTGCATTAGACCTTAGATTAAAATATTATGAAATCAACATAAAATTGTCATTTGTATCGTGGTTTGACAGAAATTAATAAAAAAATAAAGAATTAATTTTCCCGGCGCCATTATAATTTTTCATGCTTATTTTCAGAATTCCTTTGCAAGTTTGCGCTTACAAACTGGTTTACAAGTTTGAAAACAATATTTCGATTCAAAACATGCAACTATGTGTAGTTTAAAAGCAATGGAAGCAACTTTTAACCTAGCAGGTTTTTCTTGACCAATTCCTCATTGCTACAGCTGAACTGAAACACCTCGGAAGTCATAAATATTGTTAAATAATTCGATTTGAATCTTGCCACCCTGCCACGTATTAAAATTAGTAATTGTCCAGTTCGGGTTTAAAATAATTTGAAAATTTGGGCTTCCAGCTCATTCACAACCCTTACTGGATAATTACTATTTTTATTTAGAGCGGCGACGGAGGTGTTCTTGGCGGGGGCTTTCTACTAAGAATCCTTTGATTTATAAATTTGGTAACACAGCAAAAAACTTCACAAACTCACGCAATGAATTGATACATCACCATTACCTTATTGCTTAATGCTCGTTGTTACGTAAATAAACAGGAAACACGATACTCGGAGAAACAACCACGTTTGTGTGTTTAGCAACAGCGGAACTTCATTTTATTAAAACAGACACACACATCGCACTGAAGTTTCCCAAATAAATATTTCAAAAACTCTGTCTTATCAAAAGTGTACAAAAATTTTATCCATTGCCGAAAATGTTTGAGAGTCACGGCTCTCTCTATTCACTCAGACAAATATCCATGTCTGATTCTAAAGATTCGCTCATTCTGTGAATTCGATTGCCAACTGTCAGTGTTTATTCAATTCAATTTCCAATTCGTTTCTTATACCGGTATGATTGTTTTCACTAAATTTGAATAACTGAATAGCCAGTGAAGTTTTTTTTTTCAAGTTTCAGTTCAATTGTCGCAGTAGGCATGATAACTGATAGTAGTAGCATGATAATTCTGTAGTTGGCTAGCGTCAAATTTTAACGGCGGGTGGTTTAAAAGCCAGTTTTAAGCGGGATATAACTAAAGTGTACAAGGCATTGTCTGTGATCAAGAGTTGGGGAACGTACACCTACTTCTATATTATCAGAGTAGAGTTTAAAACTGAAATTTCCCGAAAAAGCCTGCAATTTTTCATTCATTTGTAGACATACTTGACAAGCAAAGGGACGATATATGTCACGTGCTTATTTTCTTCTCATTCATATTTAAGTATTTTCTTGTTTGTTTCGTGGAATATATATCAGCAAGAAGGTTTGCTCCTCATTTCTCGTGTGACAGCACCGCGATGTCTAGAGAAGGTGCAATGATAAGCGTTTATCTAACCCCCAGCACACTTTGTCAACCCGGCATAAGTATAGCCTACACTTCTGTATTAGTTAGAAAAAAACATAGAAACTTCTGAGTTTTTTTTGTTTATTCCTAAACCTGAGTTGACTAAACTCAACAATATAGGACAACAACGCTACATTTTAAATCGTTTCCTGATTAACAATTGTACCAGAGTTCGAAGCCATTCATCAAAGTTTGTCCAGCCGGTACAAGTCAAACAGTAAATGTCGGTTTCATTGTAAGTTTCTGTTAAAGCACTGTCTACCTTGCCCAACATATTATATGGAAGAAGTTATTGGAAGTCGTAGTTACGTATCTTCGAGGCTTCCAGATTAAAGTGTTATAGTTATATTCACCGAAAATGACTTTTGCTGGAGTATCGCTTTCCAAGATTGAAATTTCGTTATGATGTGACTTTTCCAAAAACGGACTGTGGTAAAAACGTAGCTTATCGAGTAGATACTTTTGCGACACCTATTAAACCTTTCGTGCAAAGCCCCCGCCACTAATGCAAACATGTGAGATTTGAGAAAAAACATCCGCGCCACTTTTTGAAATGAAAAATTAGAAATGATCCAGTTCGGGTAAAGAATGAATAGAAAATCTGAATATCCAAGTATTTCGTTGTTTTGTTGTTTTATAGCTTAGACCAGCGTTTCCCAACCTTTTTTGGTCGCGGACTATTTTCTCACCGGCGAAAGCCTTTGCGGATTCAACTTGCGTTTATTGCAAATGTACTCTGCGTGAAGAAGTAATAAAATCAAACAGAACAGAATTTTAACGAATTTCAAAATCGAAAATTCGCCGCAATTGCGCGTTTGTTGATAAAGCCAACTTTTTCAGTGTATGAATGGCCTTTTCTGTCGCATAATATTCAATCCATGACAACGACGAGAATATAAAATGTCTTTCTATTTTAATTTAGTTGTGTTCATGGTCACTCGCGGTTACGTCAACTTATGACAAGATGAAAGCACTACTTCTCTAATGTCACGGCAATCTGTGGACATAATAATGTGAGAATATTTTGCCCGATTATATTTAGTTTTGATACATATTTTTTGCGATCTTGCGAATTTGTTATCGCTGTTAAAAAAATGCTAGTATCTGCTATAAATTTCCAGAAAGTACAACTTGATTTAGTATTTATTAAAAATATAATTAAAGTATATTAATATATAAAAAATCGCCTTTCCTTAATATTAATTTAATTGTGATAATTTTAATCTGCGGCTGTGTTGACGAAATAGAAGCAATACTACTCAGAAAATATCATGACGATCCGTGGACACAAAAATGCGTGGTAAAGTGCCCGATTATATGTTGTTTTGATTCGTATTTTTGTGAATTCGACAAATCTAAGCTTTTTGTATAACACTTACGGCGCTCCAGTACTCTGCGTACCAATTAGGCTTGCACGTAATTTACGAATTTACGGAATTACGTAATTATTTGGAGTTACGGAAGGGAAGTTACGAATTACGTAAAGTCGTAATTATTGCATTGAAACGAGATTTCTTCAAAGCAGTCGATTGCGAAAAATGAAAGCTCAACAAGTAGAAGAAGTTAGAGTTCCGGTATTCGCAGCCGTTTATTTCTCTTTTCTCTCTCTTGTTACGTAGGTGAAGGAAGGCATGACGCGTTGCCATTTACTAACCTATTATCAACTTATCTGGCATGGCAAATGTAAATTATTAACGTAGTTAAGGGGGAAGAACTGAGTAGGGCCGTTTGACGCCAACACACCTGGTTTTAACTTCTCCCACAACTTAACCGTAGATAAGCGATATAATTGCGTTGAGACCGATTGACGCCAACACACCTGGTTTCAACTTCTCTCGCATCTTATCTAGCATGGCCAATGTACATAATAACCGTAGATAGCGGGAAGAATTGTGTTAAGACCGATGGACGCTAACACGCCCGGTTTCAACTTCTTCGGATGAAATGACTAATGAACGCAGGAGATCAATCTTTCAAACATGGTCTATCAAACATTTGTATCCATTTTACTTTTATTTATTATTTACTTGTTCCAGTTTTCCGTTACTTATGGTATATATGTTCCGTTTCTATTTTATTCTATTTTATAGTCACGCGTTTAAATAGGGGGAATTCCCTACCAAGTGTGGATTAGCAATGCTTAACCATTCTTTATTGTTAATATCAACACTTGATATATGAACATGGAATATCATACTGTTTTTGGCTGTTTTATTCCAGACTTGGGGTATAAACAGGAAAATATCCATAACCTTTCAACACGACGATCTTGTGAAATTTAACGAAGAGCTTTCGCGACGAATTGGAACCAAATAAGCGAAAAGAGCGATTGATCACTCGCGCCAATACCTCGCCGTGATAATTAATGTCGTGCTTATCAAATAGCAGTATGACGACAAAAGAGAGATTGCGTTAGGAACCAACGCAACTTCGTCATTCTCGGCATCGGTAAAGCGATTGAGACGGCAGAGAAACAGCAAAACGACGGATTCCTCGCGGACCGCTAAAACTTTAACTGCTATCATATATAATCAAATATGAGCCAGTGTGTTTATTCTGTGCGAGATCCATTTTCTATTACAAAATCTTGATGTTCTGTTAACGGTTTTATCGTTATATATCAGTCCGGACTTGGCCTTGCTCATGTTTTTTACAATTCCTCTCAATATTTCGGCCATATATGATTAACTGTCGTGAGTGTAAAATAAATGTCACAAAATGCATTGTTTTGCGATATAACTTTGTATTTTCGGAGAAGGCATATCATATAAGTTCGGTATTTAAATTATACGCAAATAAATAATATTTGATCTAAATTTATCGCAAATAATGTTATAAACATTCAGTCCGCGAAATGATTGAATGTAAAATGAAGCATGGTAATCGGAATATCGTCAATAAGTCGATATCAATAATTATCATTATAAAATGCTAACAAGGCATTAATGTCGGATAATGCAGAAGACGCTGCAAAAACAAGTCTTCGTCGCGAGGAAATCGCAAGTATAATCAAACGAGAGAATACGCTCGTTTGATTATATGTGGTTTTAAAAAACTATCGTTTCCATAAATATCCGTATACCAGTGTCGGTAATGATAAAATAAAATTGATCGCATAAAAATGGGACGGTTAATTTGCGAAGGTGATAAAGGAAAACCAAAGCTAACACAAAAGATAAAAATCAGAATAAAATTAATTTGAATTCATTCCTTGATATTTGTCTTGAACATCTACCGCCGGCGTGTAGTACTGCCAAGAATATGAAAACCCGACTTCAATGTCCCATTCGGAAAAGAAGTGGATTCAATTGGTTGTTATGATAGGTTTAAATGCGTGGAAAAATATCGCAATTACGGGGTCATTACGTAATTGATTTTGCCGTAATTACGGAATTGATTTTTGTCAATTACGTGCAAGCCTACTATTGAATGTTATAAAACAAAAACGAAATTCTTCCGAATGTATATTTCGCGCCCATCCATATCTTTGAAAATTGGTGCAACCCTTTCGGCTTTATAATGTTGCATTGAATACAAATTAATAGGTTGTCGCAACACTGACATTTAATGTTGCAATCGGTTGAATATCCCGAGTACTAAAATATTTTCTTTATGAAAACAAGGTCTGTGACATCACAGACGATTTCTATTTCGTTGTTAAGTCCGTGCTTCCGAAAACAAATAACTGGCTAACTATTCCCCCACTCAACTAAGCCGTGGTTCGCCATATGATTGAGCAGTATAGAGTAGTATAAAGAGGCTTTCCTCTCCGCAAAGATGAATATGTAAATCCTATCTTATCCTAAATTGCGATGGGAACGATACCAAAATTAGTCGAAGTTTTGAAACACGGACGGACTTATCGATGAAAACACAATTATTGCACCAAGATCCACCACGTTTGTCTGGATTTCGTCTCAAGGAACAATCTCCGACAATCATTATCAGTATAGGATTCAAAATTTTAGAAACAGGTTCTTTTTGTATCGAACACATTAATAACGTGTTCGATTATTTTGGAAAATAACGTAAGCTACATTAATATGGCATGCTAACACATAAATCTAATACATATTCTTCAAAATAGACCATTCAATGTCAGCTGTAGTGCTTCTTACCCGTTTGCCGCGGTCTTCAAACCATCAAAACAAAAGTCAAGATGTCACATTCGTCAATTATGAGAACGAGTTCAACGCAACTTTATCGAATCCTTTCACTGCTGTTCGCATATAAAGTGTTGAAAAGAAAAAAACGCTAAAATACGTTACCAATCAGCATTATGAATGAGTCACAGAAACGGACGGACGCTCGTCTGAAGACAAAATTATTTGGATTGACACTTTATTTGGAGCTCGCTGTATTGTTCAGGAACATTTTGCTTGTCGCAATAGCCTCAATTGCTTCTGAATAGCTACCAATGGATCGGTAATCGAAAAAAAACACCGTTCGTTTGGTTAAAACGGGTTGGGTTAGAACCAAATTGCGCAACCGAACAGCATTACGTATGGCTTCAACCGTAACACATTGTTCGCCATACGTCATTCAGTCGAGAGATAAAGGTTGGGTGGGAGCCACTTAGTTGATCATACGTCACACAAACAAAACATGCACACCAATGAATACGGCGTATTGACCACGCGTGCTTATTATTTTGTTCGGTTTGAAGCAACTTAACATATATATTGAGATGCAAGTCCGACTAGACATATTTTACCGAAAAGTATCACGAGGAGTAAGGCTCTTGTGAAACTCAATTTTAGACACTAAACCAATATAGTTTCGCTAACGTTCTGAATTTATCGTATAACTAAATATTTGATTAGTTCTATATATAATTGTTATTTTATTCACTTGGCCGATTTTATCGGTTTCTTATCAACATTTGTAATTGTGGATGAACGACCCACAGAAGAATTTGTACTCTCTTTTGCATTACTTCCATTCCCCCAAAATGTTTCGTCATTTTCAGGTGATGTCGACAAACTTGAAGTAAAATAGATTTTTCAAATTATTGACTTAAATTGTAAATACGACCAGTAAGTCGGTTGTGACAGATATAAAACGCACTACGGAATTGTGACTTTATGCATTTTTTTTAAATGTGGCACACAATCATATTCGTATCGCGAAAATGTAGTCATAAATATATATATAAATTTGAGCGCCCGATCCAGAGGAGCATTTCATGGATAAAGTCGAATTATAATTTTATTCGTTTGGTGGATGGTACATTTAATAAAAGCCTCGAGACACGTTTTTCATCGCACCTTGCCTAACGTGTCCTCTCACTGAAGAAATATGGAGTAAACCCTGTAGGTCTTGTTAGATTTCTTTCCAACACCTAGTTCGCGTTTTCAATCAACGATCACCAACGCGTAACTTAAAGATGACTCTGCTATTAAATTTAATAGTTTCGTTGTTCAATCGAAATTTATATTGTTGATATATTTTTCCACCGAAACAAACAAGAGAGGTCTTATGTGTTTAATTTAAAGGAAATGAGTTCTCGGGTATTTACATTTGACTTTGCTAGCTTTTGTAATTCGTGGGCACATTTTCATATAACAGCGGTACAGTTTTTTAATATTTGACTTTAATTTAAGTAAAGGCGCTCCAGCAATGTGTGTACCAATATGGAGGTAACAAATTTTGTGCGCATACTGGAAACCCAGATATCTCCCTTAGCCGAGTGGTTCTCAAACGGTGAGGCGCGCCCCACAACTTCGTAGACAATTTTTGAGGGAGCGTGAAGCTAATTAAAAATAAAAATATTTGTTAGATTTGTCCTTGCCCGCCTTATTTTGGATATTTACATTTCTTTATTGTTTAAAGATTGCGATTACATCCACGCATTTTCAACGTGTTTTTGAATAAAACATACATTCGCCTTACTATCTCTTATTTGTATCTTATAGTTAGCTATTTTTGAGGTGAGGCGCGAGAGTTGATAAATTCTAAAAGGGGGCGCGGCTCAAAACGTTTGAGAAATAATGCTTCAGCAAGGCAAAATTGTTTAGTTAACTACTATTGGTGTTTTTAAGGCGCAACATGAAACAACATTACCACGAACAACGTAGCAAATCGGGGAAATACGACTTGTTACGCTACGATTCTAAAGCATTTTAGCATACACTCTGTCCTCGCAATCTCAGCGCCATAAACCTATTTTGTACGTGACCTCACGTGCTTAATGTGAGCTCAATTACCAAAGTGCCATCTGGAAGTCGCTTCCTAGCCCCGTTGTCTTTGGATTAGGGTTAGGTTAATACTAAATTCACTGAGATCAGATACCGAAGTGGCACCAAATAACTTGTCGATTTGCCAGTTTATTTTTCCACAAAAGGGACGCAAACTTCTTTGGAAACCCATGCATATAAAAACGAATAACTGGGTAACTAATCTCATACCCGACATGAACTGGTAACCGGACGAAAGGCCGTGGTAAGCCATTTTCTCTCCGCCGCGATGAATATTAACATACGCAACAACTGGCGCTCAATACCAAGAACGCGCTGAAATAAAGCGCTTAAATACCGAAGCGGAAATGAGGACTATACGCATGGCTGATTACCAAATAGTCCACACCTTAATACATCAAATGGCACACAGATCCGCAGCAGCTGATCCCAAACTCATTCCGGTAAATCACGTTGAGAAATCGGGTAGGCCTACTTTGTTTATCACTTTCGGTGAACTAATGATGAATAATAGTGCATGCCAACAAAATTTATGTGCTGCGATAGAATTTCCATACACAACATAAAAATTTTCGCGCTAAATCACAAACTGTATTCCTTTTTACAATGACCAAAAAAGCAAATATTCATGATTTTAAATTCGAAATGCCGCGAATTCCCGACGGTTTACCAGTAAACACTCACTTTTGTCTTACGCTGCTACTTTGCATAATTTTTCTATCGCATGCTTATCTGAGTCCAAAATTTTAGATCGTCTTTGTTTATATAGAATACATTAATATATATAGATTTTATAAATTCGACAATATCATCTCAGATGAAAATAAATCTGTTAAGACGGTTTGGAGAAATGACAAACTACTGTCTATTTTCTAGCACTACTACGCCATTCTGTTTGGTCATTGGGTCGGGTACGGCAGTAATAAATTAGTTGTCCATTACAGCTGCATGTCAGTCAACCATTTTATTTCAGTTATCCGACATCGATCAAAACAACACAAAAAGTAAACACATAAATACGCAGAATACGCACTAGAGTCTAGTCTAGACATAAAAATGACAATGAATTATAAAAATAAATTCACATCTCAGAGTGAAGAGAGACGCAGAAAACCAATTTAAAAACTATATATTAATTCAAGTCAACCTAATGATTTCTACGAGTAAAACTAGAGAATAAGCCTGTATAAACATGACTAGTTTATAAACGCATCATCAAGGACCAAGTGCTCATTCTATTCTTGACACTTTCTACCGTCGGTTCCCAACCTTTCTCCACCGCCGTGATGGAAAGATTTAATAAAATATCTTTGCGGACTGGCGTTAAAATATTTAATTGAATAAAACAAAATAATATTAACTGTATTTGCTTAACATAGAGCAATGATTTTGCACCGATCACGTGGCTGGCATACAATAAACTATAAAAAAGATCGGCGCTCCAGAAGTTTGTGTACCAATATGAGATGACTACTTTTGTTTCCCTATTTTACATCAAGTTGTGTCAAGGGACTGAAACCTATGGGCATAGGGTATATTCACTTGGATAACACAGACAGTCCAAACTCGTAATAGAGCAAAAATAAGAAAAATCTGAATAAAATTATGGCCTAACCCTAAGCTGGTACACAATCAGAAAGTCCGACAATTCGAACTTCGTCGTGCAACAATTTTTCGCTCGCTTGGTAAGGTCTAAGCCAGTGTTTCCCAACCCGAGTCCGCGGTCTCAAATGAGTCCGCGAAGCGTTGGAATGAGTCCGCAACGAGCCCGAAATTCACTGCGGGTCGCAAATGTTTTTGCGAAACTTGACCATTAGCAAAGTTACAATTTAGGTTACAATTTACATAAAATATAAAAAGCAAATTTATTTATATACCATTAATCGAGTCAATAATTACTGAGTACTGAGTAGGGCTGGGCATATATTTGAATATTCAACTATTAGAATAGCAATTTACTATTCGAAAATTTGGTAACAGGTGACGCGACAGGCCACTTGCGCGTCGCTTAATCAAACGATTGGAGTTCCCAACTCACTTGCGGATTTCCGACGAAAACACGAGTCGGCAAACGCGTGGATAGATATCTTAGTGGCGTTTGTCGCGAGCTCGAACAACGAGGAATAATTTTCTTTTCTGGTAGGTGTCAATGGTGGTAACCTAAATTTTCTGAATTGAAAAGCGGCAATACAAAATACTGAAAATAAAACGGAAAACACCATAGGTTAAGTTCTATGATGGTCCTCGACCGATTAAAAACGCTTTTTTAGACATTACAAATCGCAATATTTCGGGTGCTACTGTAGTATCCGTATCAGGACATTTTCCTTTAGGATTCTTTGCTTTACTGCCTCCACATTGGTACTAGGCTTGCACGTAATTGACAAAAATGAATTCCGTAATTACGGCCAAATCGATTACGTAATGACCCCGTAATTGCGATATTTTTTCACACATTTAAACCTATCATACCAACCAATTGAATCCACTTCATTTTCGATTGGGACATCAAGTTTGGGTTTCATATTCCTGGCAGTACTACACGCCGGCGACAGATGTTAAGACAAGAGTGAATTCAAATAAATTTTATTCTGATTTTTATCTTTTGTGCTAGCTTTGATTTCCTTTATCACCTTCGCAAATTAACCGTCCCAATTTTATGCGATCAATTTTATCATTACCGACAATGGTATGCGGATATTTATGAAACGATAGTTGACTTTTTTAAAATCGTATTAAAAAAAATGTCTGGTTTCCAATTTATCAATGCCACGACGAGCGTATTCTCTCGTTTGATTATACTTGCGCTTGCTCGCGACGAAGACTTGTTATTGCACCGTTTTTAACATTATTCGACTTTACTACCTAGTCAGCATTTTATAATAATTATTGATGCCGACTTATTGACGTTATTCCGATTACCATGCTTCATTTTACATTAAATCATTTCGCGGCCTAAATGTTGTAACATTATTTGCAACAAATTTAGATCAAATATCAATTATTTGCGCATAATTTAAATACCGTACTTATATGATATGGCTTTTCCGAAAATACAAAGTTATATCGCAAAAAAATGCATATTGTGACATTTATTTTGCACTCACGAAAAAATTAACTTATTTTTCTAACTCAAGTCGACGATCCTATCGGCCAAGATTGACACAAATTTGGTCGAGTGTCGGTGGTATTCAAGAATCAAAATAAGTTGCCGCATTTGGTAAAGACAGTTTATCATATTTGGCCGAAATATTGCGAGGCATTATGGAAAATATATTGAGCAAGGATAATTCCGGACTGATATAAAACGATAAAACCGGTAACAGAACATCAAGGTTTTGTAATTAAAAATGGTTCGCACAGAACAAACACACTGGCTCATACTTGATATTTGATAGTAGTTAAATTGAGAATATTGAACTGTTAAAAACAAAAAAACGATCGTCGAAATTCTTAAATCTCGTTGCCTTGTTTAAATATAATCCAATGATCAGGACATTTTCAATTAAATACTGCACAAAGATAGTTATACATCAAACATTTAGGCTACAATTTAGCTTTTTTTTTACATTTCAATCATGCATTGTGGTGGAGAAATCCCACTATTTAAATACGGGTAACTATAAAAATAGAATAGGATTCTGGATTCGATTTAAGTATTCTAAAACAGTAGTTCCCGCCAGCCGGTCCGCGGACCGTCAACGGTCCGCAAAGGATTTTTACCGGATCGCGGGAAATCCCGTCATATTGTTGTTGTTAAAATGGATATTTTAATTATCACGGAGACATATTGACAAGAGAGAGAAAAGTCAGAAAACGGCTGCAAATACCGAAGCTCTAAGTTCTTTTACTTTTTAAACTTTCACTTTTTACAATCGACGGAATTGAATGCTTTGAAGAAAGCTTGTTTCAATCGCGAAATCGCTCGACCAATAATTACGACTTTACGTAATTCGTAACTTCCCTTCCGTAACTTGAAATAATTCCGTAATTCCGTAAATCTGTAAATTACGTGCAAGCCTATTCAATAGCCGTTCTTGAAATGACTTTCGTGCACTTCGACTGTATCACAGGCCCTGTATTCTGATCGCTAACTGAATTCGAATTTTGTTTCCTCACATTTCTATTACTAGCATTCATTTTGATATTTGTTTTGTCGTGTAAGTCAATTCGTGATATATATTACGAAATAAAAACCACAAGTGAAAACCGTATGCGTGAGTTTTTTAATTATCGGGTTAAGGATACACGAAAAAGTGAGGACTATACCCGCGATGACTGTTAACGATCAAAATTCATTCAAACAGTTAACTTCAAAATGCTTGACCGATTACCTATTCTCATTCTAAACTGTGTGAAACAATGTGAATGCGACAATACTAAATAAGATTAATTTTATTCCATCATCTTTGTTAGGGCTATATGTAGCTCACGCTGAAATGATTTTGGCTTCCGTGAGGTACCCATCCAGCCAAGCGCGCAGCCAGGATTTTCAAAAGGGGGGTTCAAAATCGGAAATTTTCATTTCATTCTGAAACATTCGCCGCGATTACGCGCTCATAAAAAGAGCCGATTTTCTCAGGGTATACCGTAAAATATTCAATTCATGACAGCTACGAGAATCTATAAAAAATTTTTCTATATTGATAAAATTGTGTCCAACGTAAATCGCGGTTCCGTCTTCTTGTATCAAAATATAAACATCACTTGTCTAAAATACCGCTCAATCTGTTGGCGTAAAAAATATGAGATAGACAGACATGCGTGATTGTATTTAGCGTGGATACTTTTTTGTGATCTTACGAGTTCGTTATCGCCGTTAGAAAAATCTCAAGATCTGTAATAAAAATCTTGTAGAGTACAATTAAATACTTCAAAAATACATATTTATCGCCTCGAAATCCCCGCTGAACGACTTTTTCGACGGATAATAAGTATTTTTTTTGTGTGCGAAGTAATCAATCCATGACCGGATACGGCCATATTTGAAATGTCTTGCATTATTATATTTTAATTGTCTTCAATTTAACCCGCGTTTGCGTCGACAATATAGATCCGTATTTTTGCCTTTTTGCGAATTCGACAAATCTGAGATGTACTTACTTACAACAACGATGACTCCGCTCTATCGCAATGCTGCCACTCAGATTATTTTTAAGATGAAACCGTTAGAAAACTTTCCAAGTCTGCAATAAAATAAAATTTATTCTAGTAAGTAAAAATAGCGTTTCTAACCTTATAATATGAATCGAATCGTATGATATTAACACGAAAATTTCCCACGGCAAGTAAAATAGCAAAATCCGCGCACAATTAATTAACTGCGTTTCGATTCTAGTGACGTTATGATTCTCAACGCCGCTCAAACTTACTGTATGTGTGCCATAGGCATAAGAAATTTTGCAATTTACAATGCCTAAAGAAGCGTTTTTGATCTGTCGCGGGCCAACTACAACAAACTGTTTAGGTTTTCATTTTTGGTATTTTATATTGCCGCGGTTCGAAGAAACAATTTGCGTCGCCGTTTCACTCCTTTATTTGACCTAAGCAACTCGCCGCCGTTTATTGTTTAATAACTCTCAGCGAATTCACAATTCTGGACGAGTAGGAAAACAAAGTAATTATTATCGTTGTCTTTAAATAACTTTTTTGAATAAGGGAGAATAAACACTACTTAAAAGTGTTTACAGTCTAACAAGCCACGCTGACAAAAGCAATCGCGATTTTATTCTCGACAAAAATCAGCATAAATTTCTACACTACTAGAATTTGAAGATTTATTTTGGAAGACAAAGCAAAACGACACATAACATGACAGACCTGTTTGCAATAAAACTTGGAATTGATTTTCCGTTCTAGGCCCAGACCTGCAGTTCCAAAGGTATAATTCTTCAGCGGTATCATCATTTTGCTAGTGTTGTACCTTGTCTGCCCGATCGCCAAACCACGATGAAAGGAAAGGATTTCATAAGTTTAAGATCTGAAATACCTAGATCTAGATTTAGAATATAGTTATTACCCGTTAGTTCGCTTTTGCGGATATGCGCGGGACCAGACGGATTCGTCTTGCACATCAGGCAGTAAATTATTTTAGTTTTTCAACAAAATCGAAAATGTTGCTTTTGCAGGCCATATATTTTAATTTGCTTGATTTAAAAAAATTGAACACTTCAAGCTCGCTAACAAATTCCACTATTGTGTCATATAGGTCTACAAACCTTTTCCAACAGTAACATTTGTATAACCACCGTGCGAAAGTATGTGAAAGTATCTTCATGCGGCATTAATCTATTTCTGCACACTATATGAACAATCTCCGATTTCAAAGTCGGGATTCAGTTGACAACGCTGATACATTTATTAACAATATTTGCAGTTAACAAACGATTTCCGCAGATGATAAATCTTTATATGAACAATGCAGTGTATGACCATGGCGCTATACCGGCTTCTGTTAGTTGATGAACGCATATTATATTAATTTTTCTTGAATATTTTGAAATAATTGTAATCTATTGATAACAACAGCAAAGGGGTCCAATTCTAGTTTAGTCTGATACTCTTGGTGTTATGGAACCCGTGCATAGGTTGACTATTATGTACGGAGCCCCTCAATAAATATATAAAAATTACATGTTGGAAATCGGACAAGGTCATATCTAAATTACCGCCTTGTTGCCACATTTCAACGCTACGGTTGTCAAATTTGATGCCTTAATTACTTATCGATCTTAATATCGGTAAGTATGTTGATAAGTATTTGTCTGTTTGTCTGTCTGTCTGTTTGTATGTTTGTCTGTTAGATGAACGCGATATCTCACGAACGCGTGGTTGAATCTGCTCCAAATTTTGCATGTGCATGCATCTTACCTCGGACCAGAAGCCTATAGATTTTGGGTTAATTATGTCGAGTTAGAATTAGCGAGTTATTAACTAATTACCGATCTAAGGTCGATAAGTCTTCGGTCTCCGACCGATATTCTCGTTAAATCTTTGGACAGTTACAAATTAGCAAGTCGGTGAACAAGTAAACGAGTAACTCGCTCACCCGATAGGTTTCTCTCACGGAGCTTCATATGAAGCAAAGTCACTTTGGTATGAAGCACTTCTGAGAAACCATGTTCTCTAGTCTAGTTGTGACACCTTTTTTACTTTCCGAACTCTTTTCCTTTTTTTTTCGCTACAAAGTGACGATTTTTTTAAAGAAGCGAAAATGGAAGCTTGCATTGCAGATAGCGGGAGTGCTAGGGGACAAAAATCTAGCTGCGAAAACATCATACTATGACCATATAGTGCGTGGAATTGGTTGTACTGAGTGAAAAACGCGTTAATACGGCTATCAATCGGACAGAACATCGGATATGATTAAAGGATAAATCCGTAAACCAAAATTCCAACTGCCGATGATTATGTTCGTCAATTTGAGCCTTTCTCGTGTATTATGCCGACTTATCTCGGTATACGGATAGATACGAGGATACCGTTTCAGGACTTGCTGCACATTATTTTCATTCGACGTGGAGGTTCATTAACCCTCACGACCTTCCTGAAAAATAAAACTGCAAATTGACAAATTCCAGTTCAAGTATTAAATTACGATATAGTTGGCATAAATCTAATTCAAGAAATTTAGAATCAGAATAGTAGAAGTTTTAAGGAATAGTGCATGTTTGTATGATTATCAATATATATCTTTTATATTTTCTTACTTATAGCATTAAAAAATAATTCTCCGGCCTTCATTTGTGCGAGGTTATGTAAGCCATCATATTTGTTTGACTTTGTTTTGTTCTGGACCGACTCTCGGCTCCGTATTCAATTTAAATTTGTTTTTATCTCAACAATATCCATTTCTACCTTCAAGATTCAAGGAGTTTGATGGCGGAACAAGCTCATTATTCAACATTCACGAAAAACCGTTTCGCCTCTCAGAAGAATTTCGTCTAGTCTGGTATTTCGGTACGGAATCAACTATCTTTAGGTTTTGATTTATGATATCGCACAACAATGCAATGCTAGGACAATTTTTAGTCGGCATTTTTTTCGTTTTTTGCTCCCCGGAACTCGGTTCACCCTCAGGGATTAAACGCATTTTGGTACTACTCATGCATGTTCTCCGGTTCTGAAATCTGAATACGATGTATTTTTTATGATAATCAGGGATGTCGAACATTGCGTATTGAGAATATACATTAACTCCATTTTTAACTTGTACGTATAAGCGTATGAACTTATTGGGCGACATCCAGTGGCAAACAGCTCCACAATTTTACAATTTTTTTTGTAGCAATTCAGAGATATTTTAGATTACTATATAATATTATATCCAGTGATTCCCAAACTGGGAGTGATTACCCCCAAAAATTACTTCAGGCATTCACTGATTTAACAGTGAATTTCTTTCGTAATCTCCGTTTTTTTCACTAGTACGCGGAAGAGCTGGGGGTGCAATGTTTGCATTCAGTCAATGAGACCAGTCATCTAGTTGCGAGTTTAGTAGATTTATATAAACCATACTTTGCTGTACAGATTGTAAACTAAAATGCTGACCAATGCCACTTTGCCTAGGTTTGATTGCTCGATATCGCAGAAAGGGTGCCCGCCATTTTTCTACTTAGATAGAAAGAGGATGATGATCCTTATGATTTTGGATTTTTAAGTTATTGTTGCTATATGATAAATTTTTATGAAAGATGTAATTGAGCTTTTAGTTCTTTGATTTAGGAGTAACCATTTTTAAAAGTTTGCTACAATTAATAGCTAACCAGACGAAATTCACAATTCCTTGTTCCTATATCAGTGTGTCAACATCGCTCTGTGCTTATTTACTCTTATACAAAAGAATTTAGCATGCTTTGGATATTAGGGCTAGGATTTAGGACTGCGAGCTGGATCAGTCACGCAGAGGGTGAGTTTCTCGAAAAAATTGAAAAAATGCCTCGTTTTCTTCGAGCTAGTTTTGTTATAGTCTCTGATTGTTTTCATCAGCGTGGCATATTTAATTGGACTTCGAATATACTTATGCTGGTCCGCAAGTTCTCCTCATTTCTGAAGCATCTGTCGACTTACGTGGATATTGTGCCACAAAGACATCGTTAATTAATTTTTCAGTCTTTCGGAATTGTTCGCCCGGCGACGTTACGTTGACGATTAATTCTTGCACGTTTGATTAACTAGTTATGACATATTATAAAATGGATATTTAAAACGAGTACCAATTGAGGAACACTGACATTAAAAAACGGAGTTGAAAGTTCATCAGTTTGATACCGTCTAACGCTCGTCCCAACAGACCGACTTATCTCACCTCATGAATCTACGCTTCTAACGCGAAGTGAACAACAAACGACTGCGGGGTTTGAATTTTTGTGGCGACGAAACAAATATTGAGATTCGCATTGCACAATGTTCTCATTTAAAAATTGAAATGATATAACTGACTACAAACGAAAAAATCACCATTATTTTGTTCTGAGAGCAAAAATTTCGCTTTATGCTTATTTACCAACAGCAACGACACTCATTTCGTGTGCTACATGCCATTTTATCCGCTATTGGTTTCGATCTAAATAAGATAACACTGTTAAAACGAGAAACTCTTGAAGTAAAATAAATTTTAATCAGCCGACTGGCACGAAATAATAAACAAACAAGAATGAGAAAATAACACAAAACTGAAAAAACATTTTGTTTACGCCGCCATATATAATCCTGTTAACGATGAGATATGGTGAAATTGCCCAATTAACGAGAGTAGTTTTCCGTTTTCCGACCGAGATTATCAAAATAACCCTGGGTCAAATGCAAAGTCTATCTCCTCATTGCTAGCTATCTTGCATTCACTGAATATATGTCAACGTACAAACACACAATCTATGATTCTGACCAAAATATATTTAGAAATAAAAAAGAACTTATTTTATCAGGACTATTTCACGACTCAAGAAACTTATACATACACAAGCATTCGAGATGAATGTGACACGAAATAGTCGGTGCAATAACAACGTGGACATAATATGTCGTTTTTGCAGATTGTGAGAAACCCCAAACTATACTTAACCATGGTTTTATTGAACATAAATATAAAAAAATATTTTTTTTTCCAGGCATCATTGCTTCCTAAATCGCATCATTGCTTCTTCCTAAATCTCATCATTGCTTCCTAAATCTAATATGGATTCAACGCTCAAACGAAGACAAGTTTGCATTCTAACGTATAAGTTCATGTAAACGAAGAATCAAATTAGATATAGTTTGAAATATTCGTAGTATGAAAGATTTTAGTAATTAGGTCAAAGCATCCAAGACTTGTCTTTTAAAAAATTGCCGATAATATATGGACACGATGTCAATGACAAATTGTTTTACCACAATTTTCTCAAAAATCCTACGGTTTTCGTGTCCCACGTGAAATACAAATGTGTCTTGTCCCACCCCATTCCATGGGACGTTTCCCATGGGAACCCCATTTATAATTCATAATTCATCTTAAATCAATAGGCTTCTGGTCTAAGATATGATGGATGCACATGCAAAATTTGGAGCAGATTCAACCTCTCTTTCGTGAGATATTGCGTAACATACGAAAGTGTCTAACAGACAAACAAACAGACAAATACCTATCTACATACTTACCAATCGAGATCGATAAGTAATTGAGGCATCAATAAAATTTGACAACCGTAGCGGTAAAATGTGACAACAAGGCGGTAATTTATTGAATATGACATTATCCAATTACCAACATGTAATTTTGATATATTTATTGTGGGGCTCCGTAAATAATAGTCAACCTCTTCACGGACTCTACTAGACTTAACTAGCGGATTAGGCAATTATTCTGGAATAATTGGAATAATTAATATAATGTGCGTTCATCAGCTAACAGAGGTAGGGAGACCGCTATCGAGCATCATGGCCACACAGTTCATTATTCATATAAAGAATTTAGCAGCTGTGGAAATCATTTGTTAACTGGAAATATTGTTGATAAATTTACTAGTGTTGCCAACTGAATCCCGACTTTGAAATGTGAGATTGTTCATATAGTGTGCAGAAATAAATAAATGCCACATGAATACACTTGCGTAAGTCGATTATACAAAAGTTACTGCTGGAAAAGGTTTGTAGACCTATATGATACAATAGTGGAATTTGTTAGCGAGCGTGAAGTGTTCAATTTTATTTTTTTTCAAGGCCTGCAAAATCCAAAATTTTCGGTTTAGTTGAAAAATTAAAATAATCTACTGCCTGGTGTGCAGGACAAATCTTGCCCGCACATCTGGCCAAAGGTGAAACGAAAATATCGGTCAGAGACCGAAGACTTATCGATCGAAAGTTAGGGGATCCCCCCAAAACAGCGCTCTTACTTCATAGTGACACCTTGTGACCCATCACTAATTAATTGATAACTCGCTAATTATACTATAAAATTCATCCAAAATCAATAGGCTTCTGATCCAAGATATGATGAATGCATATGCAAAATTTGGAGCGGATTCATCCTCGCTTTCGTGAGATATCGCGTGCATCTAACAGACAAACAAACAAACATACAAATACCTATCAACATACTTACCGATCTTAAGATCGATAAGTAATAACGGGTAAAACTGGTTGTTGTGATTGATTTTCAGATCTTAAACTTATGAACATCACTAATTGCCTTGCCCTTTCTCTTTTATCGTTCGAAGGTAGGTTTGGCTGTCGGGCTGACAAGGTACAACACCAGCGAAATAATGACACCATGAAACCGGACAATCAAAATTTAATTATACCTTTGGATTTACTAGTCTGTGCTTAGAACGCAAAATCAATTCCAAGTTTTATTGCAAACAGGGTTGCTATTTTATGCGTGGCATTTTTCTGGGTTTGTCTTCAAAAATAAATTTTCAAATTCCATAAAGATTTATGCTGATTTTTGTCGAGAAATAACTGATTTGGTTTGAAAGCGTAAGGAATGAATATGGGAAATACCTTAATCACTTTTTTGTGTACTCTTAAGTCTTAACCCGATAATTAAAAAACTCACGCATACGTTTTTCTCTTATGATTTTTATTCAACCAACCATTTTCTTTGCGTAAAAAGACGTTACGTTTTGTCGTCCGTCCCTGAAATTGGGGTTTGACCACAAAGTTGATTTTCCGATGGGGTTTCGACTTTGGACCGACGTGTTGTCACACGCTTTAGCAACGTTTTTAATTTTTCCCAATTGTTTGAATTCAACAAATACGTATTTGTACAAAAAATGTTGTCTGAACAATTTCGATCGCTCAATCCCGGTGCACGTTTGGCAGCTAAAGTCGAATTATGATTTAAATACAAACCAACACTCACAGTAGCTTTAAAACAGCCAATCTTTCATCAGTATGTTATCGCTTGATTTCAAGCCAGCTAAATCGAAGTTCTGATTGAATGTTTTGCAGTTCGTGGGTAGTTAAATATAAAAGGTTGAGATGCACTGTTATGTTGATAACAAATAATACAAAAATGCTACATGAAGTGTATTGCTTTTGACATATATAGAAACAGGAATAAGTTAAATGTTTATAAAACTAGCGGACAAATACTGAAAGATGCCTAGCTAATCAAGGTAACGCCGAGATATTCGTCAAAGCTGATGATCCTGGGGTGCCTTCGTATGCTTCGGTAAAGCGCAGAAATTAGGCAGGTGTAAGGTGCGCAATTTTTAAGATTTTCACTCCAAAAAAGAAATACAATATCCGCGTTCTGCGACGGATTACTTCTTGGTTTGGTATCACATTGCTATTCAATGAGCTTACCCAATATGTTAATGAAGAAACCAGTGGTATATATAGCATTCTACTGAAATTGAATAACTCACTGCTGTGATAAACTTAATGATATTCGATGTTATTTGAATTTTTCAATATGCAAAATAATTCTAATAATTCCCAAGCGCTTTCTCAAAATTCACAATCTTTGCAATCTTCACAATCTGTCGACAAAACGCTCTGCTTTTTTTCTCTGGATCTCAGAGAATAATGTTATGCACCCGGTCCAATGCTTTATCGAAACTTCTAAAGTATTGGCAGCTTTGCCGCATATTTCTATCATGTACTCTCATTGATCATTATTGTTGTTTTCTGCATCGCAAACTAACTTTTGTCCCTGAAGTTACAACGCGCTAATAAAATCATATGACCCGAAACCAAGTATAAACACTCATGTATAAAGTCATTCTCGCTGATTTTTTTGCGTTTTTCTGTAATTTTTGGTTTAGACGCTGAGCCGGCTCGAAATCACTATTTTATTAGGCAAAAATACAAATTCTTATTTTTTGTTTCATTCTAATTCAATATTTTGTTGCCGGCTTCACAGGTGTAGAAAGCTTAGGGGCGACTTAGTTGATCATATACGACACACACACAAACTCTTATTCAGATAATTACGGCGCATTCATCACGCGGGCGTATTATTATGTACGCGGTTTGAAACAACTTTAAATCAGGCATAGTAGAATGATAGTCGATTTTAAACACTTAAGCAATTTACTTGGCCGATTTTATCGATGCCTTACTTATACTTGTAATTGTGGATCAACGGCCCACAGAGGAATTTGTACTCTATTTTACACTACTCTCACTCCCTCAAAATCTTTCGGCATTTCAGGTCATGTTGTCGAACTACAAGTCAAGTAGAACACGCGCTGCGGGATTGTGACTTTTATTTTAAATTGGTACACTCGCCAATAAACTGGCCAACATACATATTCGTGTCATATTCGAGAAAATGTTGTCATAATATATATAAGTTTGAGAGCCCAATCCAGATTTACGTTGGGAAGCTAGAGTCGAATTATAATTTTATTTGTTTGGTGGGCGGTCCTTTGTACTAAGCCTCAGAGATACGTTCGTCATCGCACTTTGCTTGTGCTCTCACCGAAGAACTGTGGAGTAAACCCTGTGGGTCGTTTTAGACTTCTTTCCAACACCTGGTTCGCGTTTTCAATCAACGATCACCAACACGTAACTTGAAGATGACTTCGCCATTACATTTAATCTTTAGTTGTTATTTATTCTGTGATATATTTTTCCACCGAAACAAACAAGAGAGGTCTTATGTTTAATTTAAAGGAAATGAGTTCTCAGGTATTTACATCTGACTTTGCTAGCTTTGTAATTCGTTGGCACATTTTCATATAACATCGGTACAGTTCTCTGACATTTGACTTTAATTTACATAAAAAGCGCCAAGTCGTGTATAAATTATCTCCATTTTGCACAAAAAATATTCCCATCAAAGAAAATAACTAAAGCCAATAATATAACGACTCGGGATTCTAGTGGAAACATATCAACACCATTATCCCCTATTTTGCTGCATTCCTTCTTTTGCCTATTTCGAACTTTTCATCACCCATCGGTAGTATAAAAACTCCAATTATTGTTCAATCTCTAATGGATCATTAATTAGTTAGTTTTACGGTCAACTTGCACTCTGACTTTTGCAAATTTGAACAGTTTAGGGTGTGCTTGAATGTGTATTTTAATAATACTGAATAAGTAAACAATATTAGCAACACTTAATGATAATACCTCAAAAATAAATAAATTCATTCCTGAAAGGAATTCAACTCATTAGAAATTCCAGCTTTGATCGTTAGCCAGACACAATTAACTCTGACTTCTATTGACTTTTTATTGTGCGCTCCAATGTGTATTATGAAATTAGTAGACAATATTTGGAGGGAGCGTGAAGCTAATCAAAAATAAAAATAGTTGTTAGATTTGTCCTTGCCCGCCTTATTTTGGATATTTATATTTCGTTATTGTTTAGAGATTGCGATTCCATCCACTTATTTTCAACGTGTTTTTGAATAAAATATGCTTTCTTCTTACTACCTGTTATTTGTAGCTTATAATTAGCTAGTTATTTTTGTGGCGAGACGCGGGACAAATTCTAAAAGGAGGCGCGGCTTAAAGTTTGAGAACCACTGCTTAGCCAGATTGTCTAGTTAACTGCTATTGATGTCGAAGTCGCTGCATGAAATAACATCGATGGGAATAAAGTAGCAAATTGTGAAAGTACGATTTGTTACCTTACGATTCTAAAGCATTTCAGCATAAACTAGCTCTGACGCTGCGGGAAATTGTTCACGTTCTCCGCGTTATAAAACTACTTTGTACGTGACCTCACTTGCTTAATGTGAGCTCAATCACCGAAGTGGCATCTAGAATTCGCTTCCTATCCCTGTTGTCTTTGGATTAGGGTTAGGTTAATACTAAAATCTCTGAGACAAAGTGGCACTAAATAACTTGTCGACTTGCCATTTCACTCTTCCACTAAAGAGACGAAAAGTCCTTTGGAAGTCCATGCATTTGAAAACGAATAACTGGCTAACTAATACCATAGCCACGATATGAAATGGTAACCGTACGAAAGGCCGTGATGCGCCATTTTCTCTCTCCGTCGCGATGAATATTGAAATGAAGATACAACCAGCGCTCAATACCAAGTAAACGCGGATACAGCGCTTGAATACCACAAAGGAAATGGTGACTATACTATACGCATGGGTGCTTACCAAATAGGCCACGCCTTAATACATCAAAGGGCAGCTGATCCCAACCTCATTCCAGTAAATCTCTCTTAGAGACTGCATACTTCGTTCATCACTTTCGGCGAATTAATGAAGGATATCAGTGCATGCCAACAAAATTTCTGTGCTGCTATCTTTTCTTTGCTGTACAATAAACAAAAATTTATGATTGAAAAATGCAGTTACTACAATCTTGAACAAGTAAAAATTTAAAAGCAAATGGTCCAGTATTTAAGGAGAAAGACGATTTTTTCATAACAATAAGAAAAAGAATAATGAGAACAAGAAAAACAAAAAGAAAAAACGATCCATATGTACATTTCGTGTCCTGCAAGATAAATTAAGATGTCAGAAGCCAGACCGACACTTAGTTATGAGCCATCTGTGACGCCAATCAACATGAGTTATCACAATAGTTTATATCACGCTGGACCGGCAATATATTTTTAATCAAACAAACGATCAAATGATTTTTAGTAATTACAGGCATCAACGCACATATAGATATAAAGATCACCCTCCTCATGCCTTCACTGTGTTTACCACTCGTGAATCATTTCTGCCATCGCATTTGTCTCGCTATGGGACATGTTTTCCTTCAATTTGTTTTATTATGAGTTGAACCTTGTTCATATTAGAAATTACAGTTTGTTTTTAAGGTAATTTAAGCCGAACGTCAGTTAATAAACTACCCACAATCTGATCCTAATAACACGTAATAAATAGATTAATTTTTTCGCCATGCTGAGAATACGACCTAGACCTACAAATGACAATAAATTTTAAAGAAAATCACATTCCAGAGTGAAGAGAAAACGGCAAACCTTTTCAAATACTTCATAGAAATCAAAGTCAACTTGAATGATTTTCTACTTTCAAAACTTACCAACAATACATAAAGGGAATTAAAGTCAAAACCGATTCTAAATTTTCATTCTGACCGAGAACATTCTTGTAGTCTTCCTTCACTGATAGTTGTTTCAAAAAGCGTATGACACCCTCTCTTCAGTTTTCGATTTTCAGGGCAGCGGATTAGAACAAAAGATGTTTCAACAGTTCGGAACAAACCTCGTTTATGCGAGATTTGATTATAATATTGATGTTCACGAAAATCATCATTTTGGAGCATATTTCCCTGCTGTAGTTTCTCCACAAGTAAAATAAGTTTGAAATAAGTTTAAAATCTAACAAAGCAGCACGCAGCACGGGTCCCAAATCCGAAAGTCTCGCAACAATGGTAGGGTAGCCTAGTGATTAGCCTGATTTCCCGATTCTGTTCGGCAAAATATTGATGATAATGCCGCAAGTTGCAAATATTATGGCATTGGTGGTTTTGGTTACGCGTCGGAATAAAAACAAAAAAACGAAGCTTTGATAAACAGAGGATATCTAGGAAAGCGTTTGTTGGCCGCTAATATTTTTTAGAGACAGGTTGATTACTTGTGGTAAAATATGAGTTATTTTACGAAATAATAGGCTTAATAAAAATTCAAATATTTTGGAATATAATTAAGTTTATTACAACGGGGTGTCGAATTTCAAAATATTACAGGTTGTCAAAGTAAAAGTTCTAAATTTGAATATTGCGACACTTGCCCTATTTTTGCGTTTCACGCAAATTTGTATCCCCTCCCCACTTTCTTACGCTTTGTCCATGTTCTTGGCGTTTTCTCGGACGATTCCACGTTTTTCGTTATTTCAACACTACCGGAATCAATATTCTGACTTTTAAGAATAACTTCTTAATCGTTGTACGTTAGAAGCAATGTAGCAATTCTCTATAAATTATTATTATCACGAAATAGCATTGTCTGATGATATTTGAATCGCAATTGAATTTTACTTGCTACCGTAGGGTGCTTAATTGAACGTATTTATATATATAGTATGGCAATACTAATATATAAATTAAGATGCAGGTCGCGGTCAGTATAAAGCGATATTTTAAAATATTATGCAGCAATTGTTCAACATGTTAGTAGTGCTTCAATATCTGACGGTACCGTGCAAACATACTTCCTTTCGATTTTGTTTCATAAATTGTTAATTCTGTGGCCCTAGTACAATATTACTGAAATATATAACGTTATTAATTTCACATATGCGCGTGATTGGGACGGACTGAAACACAAATGTGTAAATATTGGACACATTTAATTGCTCGAACTCTCGTCCGTTATTCCGTGTCCAATTTTTACACACCAATATATATGCTTTTTAGCATTAATCCAAATATAACGAAGACGGATATTTTGAACTGAAATGCTCAAAGCTATAACTTTTGACGATTTACATAGGCTATATATATTCCACTATTTTCTATGTCCTACAAATGCGCTTTTCTGTACTGTGGAGGGAGAGCTCATTGATGCACATAAATGTTAGACACTGATGACCATACAGGCAGATCTCTTATCAAATTATCACAGCGCCCCGATCGCGTAGGCTTTTTGTGTTCGGTTCGTAGCAACTGATCACGGGCATACTTTAAAGACCCTTTGATTGAAAATTATCCAATAGAGTCAGATTCCTATAAAAACTATTTGAGCTAATGTACTTATTTTCATCGCACTCTTGATTTTATGTTACATGAGGTCGCCAACCTGGCTGATAATTTCAAGCTTATATAAAATCAACCACCTGGGAAAGTTGACTTGTAAGTTGATTAAGCAAATACTTCATTAGACCTTTTTAGTGGCTCCGTGTCTGAGCTCAGTTTGCGCAGATGAACTGGAATTGTGCAAAACCACGTTCTCACAAAATAACAGTCTCGCACTACCGAAAGTCCAGAACTCTAGAACTATATCCTCACAGCAGACCGTTGCCGTCGAATCTCGTGAGTTCTTAAATTTTTAATATCAAATATAAGAGGCAGCTACAAAGTCTGAATTTACTCAAAGCCTCGATATTGAACATTTCGTTGGGCAATTTCCAAACGTCTTGATACATAACAACGGCTTTTAATATCTTCTTTGGTAAAATATGTTGGGCAAGCTAGACAGTGCTTAAGAAACTTGCAAAGAAACCTACGTTTTCTGTTGGGCTTGTACTTGCTTGGCAAACTATGACGAATGACTTCGTACTCTGATGCAATTGTTACTCGGAAAACGATATAAATTCAGTATAGTTACCCTACAATTCCGTGGTTTTCAAAGTGGGCGCGCGTCGTTTCAATTTTGCTAAGGCGTCACAAACGTTTATAATGTTGCAGAATTGCGTGTAATGAAAGCACGTTACCCAATGAGCTTAGACGGCATTCGGTAACACTGCATCCCCAGTTGCAACAAAAACAAAAATATTTTTTACTCGAAAATTGAACTAACTTAATCGTTAACCTAAATGCACACGACATACGTGATTAAATATTAATTGAACAATTCCAAGGCAGGAATTTCAACAACAACTAGACGAAGTTACTGATGGCAGCCGTGAGCTGCTGTTTTGCAAGACAATTGAATTGGGATGTCATTTGAATGTGCGGGTATTCTACATTAGTATGTCGGCTTTTTTGGTTTTAATTTATTGTTAGCCTACTGCATTTAGCGTGCAAATTTTTGGAAAACAAAATCGTTATTTAGTTGTTAGATTATTTCCCAAATTTCGGTGACACAACCAAAAACTGATATACCAGTACGTAGCAAAAACACGAAAACTAGGTAATATTAACAACCGTGCCTGAAATATGTCTGAGTGAAAATTGTCTGATCGTTAATGGCTTAATTACGTTTGACATATTTCTGATCAGCCAACAGGGATATCGATGCTCAGGGAAACAACGAGTGCTTTTCAAGCTTTTATGTTCGCGGACTCCCTTGGTTCGTCAATGTAGTCAAGGACCCCTACATTGCGGCGAATGTAATAAATTGTAATTCTCACATAGAAACAGGTCTAATTTGAAAATGCACACACAATTTTCGTGCCATTAATTTTTACCAAAATCAACTCTGCCATCTTCAAAGCCCAGGGCTTTACTAGCGTTTCTTCTATCATATGCGGATTTTTTGCGATTTGTAACACCATTTCTTAGAAAGCTTCACAGTGCTTTGCCGTGAAAAATATCCACTTGCATCCTATTTTTTTCGATTCAGAGATAGTTCTTGTATTTTAAAGAAAGATAAGTCATTTTTCTCATGTTGTGGATGTTTCTGCTACCAGTGGCGTTTAAGCTTTAGGGGTTTCATTACTTCATTGTAAGAAAACACCCCGTTGAAAACACTACAGATTGCTCACGCCATGTTAGTGGTGGCGGGGCTTTCTGAAAAAGATCCGTTCACTTATCCGTCGCTAGTGTTCGACTTTCTACCCCCAATACCCCGTTTAACCATTCACAGATCCAACAAAAGCGGGTTACTGGACATGAGGTATCGGAATAAATCGGTGGCCTAACCTGGTATGCACCCTACAGGTATACCCATATTTCAGTTTACCGCCACGAATCCTACAATAAATATTGTTGTTTCAATTTCTGTGCCATTGATTGAGTTGTGTCACTTATCTTTCAAAACCTTAACTCTATATTTTTCAGTTACACAAACTTTGAACTAGGCTTGCACGTAATTGACAAAAATCAATTCCGTAATTACGGCAAAATCAATTACGTAATGACCTCGTAATTGCGATATTTTTTCACGCATTTAAACCTATCATAACAACCAATTGAATCCACTTCTTTTCCGAATGGGACATTGAAGTTGGGTTTTCATATTCTTGGCAGTATTACACGCCGGCGGCAGATGTTAAAGACAAATATCAAGGAGTGAATTCAAATTAATTTTATTCTGATTTTTATCTTTTGTGTTAGCTTTGGTTTTCCTTTATCCCCTTCGCAAATTAACCGTCCCATTTTTATGCAATCAATTTTATTTTATCATTACCGACACTGGTATACGGATATTTATGGAAACGATAGTTTTTTAAAACCACCTTAGTACTGAATAAAAATTACGGGTTTCTAATTTATTAACCAACGACGAGCGTATTCTCTCGTTTGATTATACTTGCGATTTCCTCGCGACGAAGACTTGTTTTTGCTGCGTCTTCTGCATTACCCGACATTACTGCCTTGTTAGCATTTTATAATAATAATTATTGATGTCGTCTTATTGACGATATTCCGATTACCATGCTTCATTTTACATTTAATCATTTCGCGGACTGAATGTTTATAACATTATTTGCGATAAATTTAGATCAAATATTATTTATTTGCGTATATTAAATACCGAACTTATATGATATGACTTTTCCGAAAATACAAAGTTATATCGCAACATATGCATTTTGTGACATTTATTTTACACTCACGACATTTATTTGCTAACTCAAGTCGGCGATCCTATCGGCCAAAATTGACACAAGTTTGGTCGAGTGCCGGTGGTATTCAAGTCGACGATAAATCAAAATAAGTTGCCGCATTTGGTAAGACAGTTAATCATATATGGCCGAAATATTGAGAGGAATTGTGAAAAACATCATGAGCAAGGCCAGGTCCGGACTGATATATAACGATAAAACTGTTAACAGAACATCAAGATTTTGTAATAGAAAATGGATCTCGCACAGAATAAACACACTGGCTCATATTTGATTATATATGATAGCAGTTAAATTTTTAGCGGTCCGCGAGGAATCCGTGGTTTTGTTGTTTCTCTGCCGTCTCAATCGCTTTACCGATGCCGAGAAGACGAAGTTGCGTTGGTTCATTACGCAATCTCTCTTTTGTCGTCATATTGCTATTTGATAAGCGCGACATTAATTATCACGGCGAGATATTGGCGCGAGTGATCAATCGCTCTTTCCGTTTATTTGGTTCCAATTCGTCGCGAAAGCTCTTCGTTAAATTTCACAAGATCGTCGTGTTGAAAGGTTATGGATATTTTCCTGTTTATACCCCAAGTCTGAAATAAAACAGCCAAAAACAGTATGATATTCCATGTTCATATATCAAGTGTTGATATTAACAATAAAGAATGGTTAAGCAGTGCTAATCCACACTTTGTGGGGAATTTCCCACTATTCCCAGCTCGACTATAAAATAGAATAAAATAGAAACGGAACATATATACCATAAGTAACGGAAAACTGGAACAAGTAAATAAAAAATAAAAGTAAAATGGATACAAATGTTTGATAGACCATGTTTGATAGATTGATCTCCTGCGTTCATTAGTCATTTCACCCGAAGAAGTTGAAACCGGGCGTGTTAGCGTCCATCGGTCTTAACACAATTCTTCCCCCTATCTACGGTTATTATGTACATTGGCCGTGCTAGATGAGATGCGAGAGAAGTTGAAACCAGGTGTGTTGGCGTCAATCGGTCTCAACGCAATTCTATCCCTTATATACGGTTGGGTTGCGGGATAAGTTAAAACCAGGTGTGTTGGCGTCAAACGGCCCTACTCAGTTCTTCCCCCTTAACTACGTTAATAATTTACATTGGCCATGCCAGATAAGTTGATAATAGGTTAGTAAATGGCAACGCGTCATGCCTTCCTTCACCTACGTAACAAGAGAGAGAAAAGAGAAATAAACGGCTGCGAATACCGGAACTCTAACTTCTTCTGCTTGTTGAGCTTTCATTTTTCGCAATCGACGAAATTGACTGCTTTGAAGAAAGCTCGTTTCAATGCATTAATTACGACTTTACGTAATTCGTAACTTCCCTTCCGTAACTCCAAATAATTACGTAATTCCGTAAATTACGTGCAAGCCTACTTTGAACGGCCTTACCGGAATTAGAAGTCTTTGAATAAATGCATCTCGAATTGTACAAACTTTAAAGTCTGGCCGCAATTTACACATTCCCGGAGTGAAAACAACAAGCTACTCTACCCTCAAAATACCGATCATTGGATAATAAACTCTTGCCATCTCACCTCCATCAAATCCTGCATGGGTTGGCAGATTACTGGACATCTTGCCGCCGTAGGATGGTTCACGCAACCACCGGCCGGTCGCGGCTCCCTCAATAATTAGTCGGTGAATCAGAAACAAATAACCGATTAACCAATCCTACACTCGACATAGACTTGTAACCGGACAAGCCGTGGTTCGCTATATGATGAGGACATTGTACCCGCTTCTTTCTGCCCAGGGATAAAAATGATATCCCATCTTAATGAATCCAGCATGGGCTTCCATCCTGTGGGGTACGAATAATTGGAATGGTCTTTAATGCCCATGGTGCCGTTGGTGGGTTAAGCCCCCTCCACTATTCAAGTTCAAATGCCTAAAACTATTCATCTATCTATTCAGTGGATTCCAAACTTTTTCTTCGCGCCCCACTTTCCATAGAATCAGAGACTACAGATACTCACAACCCCACAATCAGAAACGTTCAGCAACTTCAAATATCGGTATATTTAATCTAATGTCTTCAATGGGAACAATGTGGGTTAAGATCGACTGCATGTGGACGTGGACGGTGATTGGTACAAAACATATGAGCGAGTCCGGTAAAGGGGGATCATGCGTAGGCCTCGTATAAAAACGACGGTGTGAAAATATCTGAGATTATAATTATAACTGTTCTTCGGCGAAACATAGACGAACTTGATAAAACAGGGTAGGTTGTAAGGAAGCGTACGATACTCCGGAAATAGTAAGATTGAATATACATAAATTTAAGACCTCAATTGGTATATGCCAGGGATGGCGAACCACTGACCCGCGGGTCACAAAGTGACCCACCGCGTTTTATTTGTGACCCGCCAAACGCACGAATAAAAAAAAAATAATGCTAACATATCAGTACTCAAAATTGATAAAACCGGCCTTAAATTAATTTAACAATACCTAAACTATTATAATGTACCGTCAGTTGGGCAGTCAGGGCTGCGATCGCTCATATTCAAATTGTTAATTTCTGGGTCGGTATGGTAATTTTCAAAACCTCTAATCTTGGACGCATGTCTGCACCGCTGTGTATCGTTTTTCAGCTATTGGCTATGATATCGTTTATGACATAACAATGCAATTGATATGTTCATTTCTCACAACGTTTTGTCTCTTTCGGAAGCACCTACAATGCCGTTGAAAAAAATATAACACTATCAGGGTGGAATTCCTTCCAAACTCTTTGGAATCGTAAACTAATTTGCTTCATCATCCTAAACGTTTTTGGTAATTCTTATGCGTGTTTTCGTACTCTAATTTCATAAAATCGAGTGTCATAAAAAGTCCCAGACAGAAGTGCTGCATAAGTGAAGCCCAACACCAACAGAAGCTTAGTTTCAGAATATTCTTAATGATACAAACATTGATCAAATATCTGTGACCCACTCTCTTCTGCTCCGCGATAAAAATATAATTTTTGACCCATTCATTGAAAAAGGTTCGCCATCCCTGGTATATGCCATCAACGTCTTTTTTTATATTCTTAGTTCAATGTTAACATATTACAGATTGTTCCATTATTAATTCGAAAGTAAAACAGAGCATGAAAGTAAAATAGGAAAAAACGTGTTGAGATCACATCTTATTAGGTGCTTTTTATTATGATCTGGAATTTGTTGTGGTTTTGTATTTGACAGCTTAGGACGCTGAGAAATTAGGTAAGAAACGTTTACCAAAAATAATATTGCAACACGAAATCGTTCCAATTATATGCGGAGGCGATGTGGACTACTTGTAGATTTTAGACACAGCGCGAATTAACAAATCGCTTTCGCAACTGATCGAAACCTAAAGTTCGGTTAGTCGGCCAAACCACCGCCTTACATACTTGTTAAACACCTAATTAAAGGCCAATCGGCAAATAACGCTTTGTTCCGTATATTCGATAAACATGAGACTACACTGCTGGTACAAAATAACAAACCAATATAATTTCTCGCAAACTGGCAAAAATCTGGTTTACGGGCCGGCGGGTGGGACCACTGAACTAGTCTGCCGTTACTAGTGAATAAAACGATAAGCACCGAGGTCAACTACACATTCGGATGTAACATGATAAAAAAAAGCTATGAAAAGGAAAAATTATTGGCTCTCATAACACCGTCACTCAATATTACATTTTCTAATACCCGCCGACCAGCACAAATTTTGCTTTCCAACTTTCAAATCCTAGTCACTTGTGTGCACATGGATAACAGTAGTTAGGCGACCCTGGATAATCCTCATGATACCCCACCTGGGGTCCGGCCCACAGTTTGGGAATCACTGATGCTATATCAACGCAAAGTAACCAAGCGAAAGGCTGTGGTCGGTTGTATGATTAGGACATTCTACCAACATACTCATACTTTCTACTAATGTTAGAAAAAAAACCCCAACAAAACAAGACTATGAGTAACAAAGAAAATGATAAAGTGTGTATATAATTTATTGCATCCTCAAACTCTGTATTGAGTAAAATTTGCACGCAATTGAAGATCCACCAATAAAACACATGATTAAATTGAAATGTCTCCAACAGTCAAAAATTATGAGTTATTCATTAAATACTACTTCCTTCCGTAACGTAGTATGTGTACCAGATTATGGTTAGGCCATAATTTCAGGTACAAATATTACGGGAGTCACCTGGCTAGTCCCTGAACTCAGAATATAACTAAAATAAGGAAAATTGGAAAGAAATTTGACCTAACTCTAACCTGGTACACATACTATGTTTCGGTGTCCACCATCTTGGTTCACATACTACGGGAGCGCCCTTACTCAAAGCTCAAAAACCAAAGTACTTCCTAAAATTGTCCGTACATTGGAAATTCAATGGAAGTGATTATAACTTGTCATTCAGAACTCATGCCATTGGCAGCTGATAAGCAGATGCATATCTCCCGGTGATATAGTGATATATCTGAAATGAGAATATGTGGCCAAATTTGAAACTAGGGACGTTATCTGAATGTTATAGAATCATATAGATCAGGGTTTCCCAAACTTTCTGATGTACCTCTTGGGCAATTTATATTAGGTCATGTACCCTCTAAATCTAAATATTCATCATATCTTTGGCCACACAACTTGCTCCGAGGCACAATTTATTTCCACAGCTTGGTAATCAACTACGTACCCTCTGAATTTGCTAACTAACAACTTACAAATTCATGATTTTGTTTTATGTACCTTAGAATAGAAACCCCTGACAAGTTTTTTCAATAAATGCATTTATTCGCAAATCAAAATTCTAAAAGCACTCTTTCATCACAATCCAGGGGAAAATATATTTTGAGGATTTCAATGGAATAGTCATCAAACTAAGGCTATGAAACAAATGTTAAAAAAATGTATTGAACATCATCAAGTTTGCTGATATGATTTGTAAAAATTTGTTTGGAATTTTACGTTTTTTGTATTGGAGAAAGCCGATGATAACGTATAGAGCCCTGTGAATGAGCAAAGGTAGATTGAAACTTCGAGAACCATTATGCTAAACCCCCTGGCAATATTTCCTCAATTTGTTTTTACCTGTCTTTCAATATCAGTGAGCAAGGAGGAAGCTCCAATCCGAAACAAGTCATTTCTCAACCATTCATCACCCAACTCCTCTTTCATCAAGGCAAGCCAAGTACAAGTGTCCTTCGCACTACGGTTTCCTCATGCTGGCTTGAATCCAACCTGAGAAAACAATGTCAGGCGTGAACCGGTGGTTCTCAAACGACGGAAGAGGGCGTGGACAATTTTTTTTTTGGGGGGGGGGGAATGAAGCTAATTAAAAACAAAAATATTTCTTAGATTTGATCTTGCCTGCCAGTTTTTAGATACTTACATTTCTTATCACTAATAAAAATAGCAACAAGTTTTGCTTGTTTTCAAAATTTTACATACATACTTTCCGCTTATTCTATGTAATTTGCAGCTCATTGTTAGCTAGTTATTTTTGAGGGGTGGCCCAAGACTTGACAAATTCTAAAAATGAGATGATGCGTGGCCCAAAAAGTTTGAGAACCACTGCTATAGACATTTCACCGTAGTTTTAAAAGAAAAACAAATGAAATTTTTTTTTTAAATTATGAGAGTTGAATATAACACATGACAAAAGTTGACTCTCCATCTTGATATCTTAATACGATTAATATAAAAGCATTATGTTCTGAAGGTGTATATCATACACAAAGAAGATGACGAAACAAACTTTATTCTACTTAGATGAAGAAATCGAGCAAGAAATCGAGTTCTACTAGTTAATATGAAGAAACAGAAATGGCAATCAGAAATTATTAACTAGATAGCTACAACGATGATCGGACTTTTAACCAATCGTGAGGCCGTGGTCCGACATCTTATGGATCTCAAAGTTTCAATTCTCCAAACATACATTATATCCTGTTTTCTGATAATACTCTCTGATAGCTCTAACCATCACTAATCCAACAGGTAACGTTGCATTCACGCTTTCTTTGCCAGTTGATGTTTTGATGAAATCAGAGCCTGATAGAAAGAATAAAAGTGGCTGAAATAGTTTCAGAAACTGAAATAAACTGCATATCTCATGACAGTGGAACCGTAAGTGTATATATATTGCAAAGATGCTATAGCAAGAATAAAGGTAACTATTCTATTTGATTCAAAAGTTTTGCTGCACACTAACACAGATGTATTTCTGTAACATTGACAGGGATCAAACTTTTCCAGACCAACAACTATGACTAGAAAAAGTATGCAACAAGACTCTTGACATGAATGAAATAAAAATTTAAATGCTTAAAAAATTATGGGTTAATTTATTCGGAAGTTTGAGTTGGAATTTAGTCAATTTAGGTGCGGCGGTGTGGCTCATATACTAAGCGCCAGGAATATGCCATATGGTTAAGCCGTCTTATCGTCATTTCTATCCCCCGGGATAAATATGTAAATCCTATCCTACAATACTTACCAGCCATCATTGCTACCAGACTTGATTTATGAACATTTGTCATAGTTCCTAAATCTCCTGTTCCGAGTATTGTTTTCATATGAATACATTCACCACATGCTTTCTTACATGCCTTCACGTCATTGTAAATGTCTTGAAAAATATTCAAAATCGTAAATATAAATTATGATTTATTTACGAACCAGAGAGCACACTTTAAAACTTAGTTTTTAGGAATACTGTTTTTAGAGACAAACCATAATTTAGACCAGTGATTAAACCATAATATAGACCAGTGATTTTCAACCTTTTTCGTACCGCGAAACACTTTTTTTTAATCTGAAATTGTCGCGCAACACCCAACGAAATTTTTGGAAATAAACTATATTATGCAATTAACTGACGTCGATCATTTCGGCATGAAAATAAAATAACGAAATCAATAATATAGCTTGTCAACTTTAGGAAAAGACGTGACTGACACATTCCGATTCAGAGCTACAAGAGCTAAAGTACGGTACAAATATATGTTTTTGCAAGTTTGCATATGAATACTATGATTACGGTAGCTAGAAACAGAAATGGTATTTTAGTGTGATATTTGGGTCTGTTTCGATGAGTTTCAAATATTTTATTCTGTAATTGAGGAAAGACAAACACGCAGCTCTTTCTCAACGGCTCTAAATTTCTCGCGTTTTTTTTTATACGCAACAGGAGTCCAGAAGGTCGGAGGTCGATTTGGAAATTAATAGAAACATTGAAAATTGGCAGCAAAGTGATTTCTACTGTTTAATTTCATCATAATCGTTACTTTTTTGCCCCCTGAACGTTTTCATATCACCGCCTTTGTTCTTGTGCGCAAGTATTAATTCTTGCCGATCAGCGGAGATCGAAGTTTCATATTTTGGTATAACCATATGCGATCACATCGGCGACAGATGTTCATGACATTAAGGAGCGATTTTAAATTCCAACTTAATTTTATTCTGATCTTTTGCGCTGGCTTAGATCTAACTTATCACCGTTTGCAAATTAAACGTCCCAGTTTAGCGAATAACATTATCATTATCGAGTTTCCTGAGTTTCCTTTGCACCACATTGGTGGCAGTGTTATTTCCGGAATAAATCAATAGATACTGTGATTAGATCAATCTGTGATTGCGTGAATCCTGAATGTTGATTTAAAAGCTGAAATAAAGGCATTTCTACTTGGTCATTAGGCGAGATGACGATGAAGAGCACTTCTTTAACGATATCGTACTCGCGCGACCTGATGCCAAAAAAATTGTAAACAGCAATTCCATAACACATTCCACACATTTAATCAATTTTACTATATCAAGGACTTGGTGGTTTGCTATTTTTAGAATGCCAATTGGTAGCAGTAACACTGATGTATTTACCATAATTCACTTCTCACTTTCAACCAAATATTTTTCAAACGACGAGACCAAACAAGTGATGTCACGGAGTGACAAAAAGTTGAATGCATAAAATGACTGCGATATATCAACCAAATTTTGTCAAAAGCTTCATGACATATCAATTTTAATAATTTGTCTCTGTATTCTAGAGATATTAATCTCTACATTTATGCAACATTTATTGTACTATTTGTACAACAAACATTTTTCAGGAAGCAGCCCAATTATACGGCCCAACTAGTCGCATGTCACTCCGTGACGTCACAGAGTGACAAAAATTGCTCATCATTAAAATGGTTTAAGAATGTTGAACAATTAGTTGTATTAGGTCAAAATTGGTTATTTGTTTGAAATAACAAAACATTTAAGCAAGAAATTGGGAAACATGATATATTTTTGTCGTACTGCTTGTGCCTCCCTCATATTATTAATATGCTAAACGAGTGCACTAACTTTAATAATAAATATAGTTAAGTAAAAAGCTATGTTGCACAGACAACATGAAACAGACATGACTATTCCACTCCTATATATCTGGAATCTTATTGCAGTGACTTGACAAAGAATGGGCAATTCAAAATACAGAATCTGGAGGATCTGGTAATGCAATTCAGTTTAAGAATCTTTGCACCATGCGACTATTTTTGTTATTTGGATATCTAATTTATTTACCATAGAAAAGCATTTTCTTTTGCGTTGAAGTCTCTCTTGTTAAGTACTTGCATCTGCTTGCAAAGCACACATAGAAGCAGTAGGCCCCAAACACAGTATTCTTAGTCTGAATATTCAGAACAAGAAGACAGTGATAAATATGTCCCTGCGAAAACTCGTTATTGCATCATTTTTGCTTTTTCCAGCTTTATGATATAGCTGGCACGTAAAAATAATTATTGGTGACAATGAGTGTTGCACTGGCGTTTTCTAATTGAAAGTATCTTCAATTTTTGACAAACATATTATATTTTTTTCACATTTCACGATATTTTTAGCATCCTATGAGTTAACCCGATAATTGGATATAAACCAAAATCCAGATGTCGATGTTAAAACTTGAGATTTAATATTGTTTGTGAATTATTGGAATTCACATGCGCCTTTTACAAAAATGTCGAATTATATTGCAAAACGATGCATCTTGCCATATTTATTCTGCCATTCCAACAGATTACATATTTTTTCAATTGCAGTCTACAATAAGTTCGTTTATATTGTTCAAAACCGGCACATGTTAGGTCAAATATTTGGTCATCGATAGTTTTAAAAAAGTTGCCATTGCCATTCGATCATGTCATTCAAGTTTCATTGTGGGTAAGATCCAAAGTAAGTAGAGGGCAAAACGAAAGAATTTGCAGTTCAAACCCAATATTATAGTACTTCGCGTACAGAAATATAATGATTTTAAAAAATGGCATACTTATGTCACTCCGTGACGTCACGGAGTGACGAGATCTCTTGAAGTGCTGCGAAAGAACAACAAGCAACTATCACCTGCCAAATTGGTAAATTATTGGGCCCTACCCCCAAAGTGACGTCTCAGTTTTTGAGGCAAATAGTTATTGAAATATATCAGATAATTAAAATAAAGTTGAAAAATTGTCACGGAGTGACAACACAAGGCAAATTCTCATAAGCTCTGTTTAGCCCAGTGTTGCCAAGAGTGCACAGTGCAATATTTATATCAAGCACAGATATCAGAGGTAAAACTTAACACATACTTTGGTTGAACAAATACATTTTAAGGTAACATAAATAGCATGAGAGTTTATGTTACAAAACTGAAGAAAATTAGACAGAAAATCATCAATTATTCCGCTGAAGAAAAAACAATTATTTTGAGCCGTAAATGTACCTTCTCGTGCGATTTTAAAAACTTCAAGATATGTCCTACACTTTCTGCAGTTCAATATTTAAATTAGGCAAGATATGATTTTTACCAAATTTTCAACTATTTTATGGAATTGCTGTAAACAATTTTTTGTCCAATTGCTTTTGTGCTGATTAGACGCTGATTAGAATTAATCACCTCGAGTTTTAATGTTTTCTTTTCCAACAAAACAATACCGCGACCATTATCATAGCTAAAATCGTTACCTACAGATTCACAATTTTATTTACGGAATTTGCAATGATGATGATGCCACGCCCTAACTGCAAGAAAAGCTTCAAAATGCAACGAATGTAATTAACTCCGATGATGACTCCATTCATGGTCGAGTATAATGTTCACATTTTCGAAACATTATTTGGTCAAGAATGGAATGAATCACTAAAAATACACGTCGAAATAAAGTCTATTGAAAGGGAATATGGCCTATCATTTCTTATCTGGTTACAAGTTTTTTATACCGACTTTTCAAAACTCTGACTCGCTGTTTTCAAATCGACTTTATTTATATTATTCGAATGACGTCATAATACCTCAAAAAAGCAATTTTTCGCGGAACACCGGTTGAAAATCACTGATTCAGACAATGAGTGGGTACAAGTTCCGTTTCAAATATAAAAAGGAATTTGCTGATGTCAAACAAAGTCAAAGGGTAAGAGCCATATTATGCTCACTGCTGCTATTGTGACAGCGATATCAACCTAGAGGCCATGGGAAAAACAGTCCTAATTAGCAATATCATGGATAAAGTGCGCGTAAATCAGTTGCACGTTTTTTTGAAAGCAGTACTGTTTTTTCACGGACCATTTGGCACTCTTTACATATTTTCTCTCTCTCGAAAATTATTCAGGCCTTAAAAGTATAGTATGCCTAATGTATAGATCAGGTAGTGCTTTATGTTTATTCCCCACATCCATCCTCAGGATGTCTTGCGTATTAACATCCTTACAAGCCGCCACTTATATGTAAAGAACGTCTAGAGTACGAATCCAATACAAAGAGACTGCGATGCCCAAAACAAATTCAAATTAAAAAAATTTGAAAAATAATTTCATCTTTCTAACCTTTCCAATCTTCGTGTAAAGCTTCGGTTCTTGAAATCACAACATCACTTCAAGAAGCTCCCGACTCGACTGCCCTTTGAATTTCGATCAATTTGATTTCCAAAGTAGTCTGTCCTGCAGGAAAGCCAGTTGCAACTAGAATATAACAAAACACCATTCAATTTGGTAAGAATCATTTCATACAGACTGTAAAAAAAGGTAATGCAAATCCAGGTTGGGTATTCAGTAAACTGAAAGCACGCATTAGTAATGACTATAGCGATATGCCAACTAAATAACATGTTGTGTGTTAGCATATGGAAAGGGTATCGGGTGACAAAAAGGCAAATATTAAAATTTGGAAGACAGTTTTAATGGAAAAACTACGAAGAAAAAGCTGCTTTTTGAACTGTTTTTTTAATCAGAGTTTGAAGCCATATTCACCAAATACTTAAAATTAAAAAATATATCTGTTTTTCTTTCTTTTTTTCAAAACAGTTTTTTTTCTTCAAATTTCACCTTCCCTGCATAATAAAGCTTGGGGAGATGTATAAGTATAAAACTATTAACAGCTTGAAAAGATTGAATTAAGCACAATAAGAATTCTCATGATAACCCCGAAGAAAACTGATAAAATAGATTCCAACTTCGAACCATATTTCCTGAAATAACTAGAAATCCCCTTGATTATAATTTCCCACCAACTGCAAACCCAGGCTGGGTAATCAATGATTCAAGGGCAAGCAATTTCAAATGGCTAGAACAATATGCCAACTATAGAGATTGATTAATTCATGATGTATGAGAGCATATCGTTTAAGTCAGGGGTGTGCAACCTTTAATAATACAGGAGGGCCAGATAGAAATAACTGGGTGAAACCATGGGCCGCACCTTATTAACATAGGCTATCTAGTCGTAGGAACGAAAATTTTGGTCATTGATTTTGTGACATGCGTTGTTCGCACAAACTAGATGTTAATAAGACATTGTAAGGTCATAGGCATGGATAATAAATTGGACCCATGTATGGACACAGCGTAATGGGATTAGAGTTCTTTATACATAAAAAAAACTTGTTTTGCAATCTGCACATCATTCAAAATTTGCACTTCTCCTCGTGCTGCAAAATTTTTCCTTGAGAGCTGCAGGTTGAACACCCCTGTTTGCGTAAATAATAGTAATAGGTCGAACTAAACCGTGATCCCACCTGATGCAACAGGAATATTATTGATTCCAGTCGCCTGCAAACATTGAACTGCTTCTTGCACTCTGGCTGGGTAGACACACACAGCTTCTACTGTTATACCTGGAGATTGCAATTCATTGCATTACAAGACAAAATAAATGGTAGGAATGATAAAAAATATGAAATAATTTGTATTTAGTCATCCCAAGAAATATAGGTACTGCCGTAGTATGTGTACCAAGTTAGGATTAGGCCATAATTTTATTCCACATTTCTTTTTTTAGTTCTATTACGAGTTCGGGGACCATCTGTGTTAGCCAAGTGAATACACCCTCTGCCCAATGGCTTCTGTCCCTTTACACAACTTGATGTAAAGTAGGCGAACAAAATTAGTTACCTCCATATTGGTACACATACTTCTGGAGCGCTGGAATATAATATTTAAATACATTTGAAATTAAATGGACTTAATAATATTCGCGAGTTTTCTATTTTAGGATGAAGTTTGATTGGAATATTAAATCTGTATTATTGAAAGATAACTATCTAACAAAATATGGGAGTTAGGTTCTAATAACTGTAAAAACAGAATATAATAGATAAAAATATAATAATATTAAAAACAAAAGAAATAAGAATACTTTCAAGCATTTCCAAATTCTATCTCTATAATATGCATTAATTAGGGCAGGGGTCGGGAACCTTTTTGGTCAAGAGAGCCATAAAAGGTACATATTTTCAGCTTCATTTCTGTGCGAGCCATATAGCATTTCTTCACTTAATCAGGCCTGAAATTTTTCTTAATGGTCAATACATACAATGCCAATATACATTTAATGTGACTTCTGATGCTTCATGTTGTCGCTGCGGGTCTTGGAGGGCTGCTCACATGCAGCACAAGTTGAAATCTACTATACTCATCACCCTTCAATTCGTTTAGGTATCTCCGTAGTATTTCAAAAACTAGCTTTGCTAGTCCGATTCAAATATGACATACACCATAACTAGTACGTACAAACGGACTAAAAGCTTTATGCTATTCCAGAGACCCCTAGTTTTGCCACAATGCCTGTCTGGTAATTCTCTTGGACAACATAGACATGCGCTGTGCGCGTTCACAAACGTATGGCAGATTTCTTCCCAAATTTGGCTATAAAAGTTTCCGATTTAAATATTACGTACGAACGGACTAAAAGGTTTTATGCTATTCCAGAGACCCCTAGTTTTGCCACAATGCCTGTCTGGTAATTCTCATAGATAACATAGACATGTGCTGAGCGCGTTCTCAAACGTATGGCAGATTTTTTTCCAAATTTGGCTATAAAAAGTTCGAAATCTAGTAACATTAGTAAGCTTGGCCTTAGAATACTAGATTTTTCTGGGAGCAATATGCCGCCACCAAAAGAGCCATGTATGCCTCGCGAGCCATGGGTTCCCGACCTCTGAATTAGGGCTTGTTTTCCCTATTGAACGAATCAACTTAAAATATATATGGGAAAGTTTCCAGAATAGTCAATTACTTGATTTTGAATATTATAGATTGCAAATATTTCTGTTTCTGAATATTCATACAATTAATATGAGAAAATTATTCCAGAATGTTTTCAGATTCGTAATTTTTTTATTCTGGCCTTCCTGAAAAATACTCCACAGGAGTCTACATTACAGTCATTTTTATACTCCTTGCCTGACAAATGCAAATTGAATGCAATTACCGATTGTTCTATACCGGTAGTTCTCAAACGTGGGGCGCGCTAATTGAAAATAGCATTTGTTAGATTTGATCTTGTCCACCTTATTTTTTTATATTTACATCCCATCCATGCATTGTCAACATGTTTTTGAATGAAACATACTTTCGCCTAACTATCCGTTATTTGTAGATCATTGTTAACTACCGTAGTTATTTTTGAGATGGTGCACTTGACAAATTCTAAAAAGGGGGCGTTTCTCAAAAAGTTTGAGAACCACTGTTCTATTCAGAAACAGAAAACTTGCAAAGCAATATCTCACCAGCATTCTTTCATGTCTAAGGCTTCAATTAAATCATCTCTGATTGGATGTTGAGCTTTATAGCAAAGTCTTTGTACGTTCAAAAAAATGTCATCTCCTGATAAAGTCGTTAAATCAAAACATGTTGTTGCTCTCAATAACCAGGCCGCCTGTTTGAAAATAATTTTTTGTGCCTGATATATAATTGTGTTCGAACAAATGTTAGAGTTTTTTGTAAAATATCCAATTTTATAAAGGTGGATATTGATTTTAAAAGATAATTTTATTATGGCTCGAAAAGTTTCTGCCATGCTTTTTTAACAGTTCTTTTTTTTTGGCAAAGTTTCTGCTCTTCTATGTACAGCGGGAAGATTTACTATAGTTCGTTGAACCCAAATAAATCTGTAATACAGTACGGCACACTATACAGATCAGGCGACATTGTCTCGTTTCAGAGAAACCCATTTTACTAATGATCAGACACCCCTCCTTTGGGAGACGTCTGGACATTGTTGTCCCTCAATATCGGTAAATATACAGTATAATGAAGTTGCGAAAATACTACAAAGCGCAATCTAATAACGTCATCATTGAATTCCTCTGGAAAAAATAATCCGATTTCGTGGCATTCAAGAGTTTTTAGCAAAAAACGGCAATTTTGGTCATGTGACGGTCGCGATTAATTTAGATTATTATTGATACAAGCATGGCGCGATCTGACGTGGTGCCAGATGCCCCTCGTTTGTGAGACTCATTGAGTGTTTGTTTTATTGAACCAAATGGAGAGAAATTCTTGGAATTTGTATAGTGTGCCATACTGTAATAGAACAAAGTTACAACGATTCACCATATACAGTAATACCATAAGAAGAGCACAATAATTGCATGCATACGGTACTGGAAATCAGGCAATGGTAGAGTGATTGCAGCATCATTTAATTTGCGGTACTGATTTAGTAAACTTGGGTACCGGTACCGTATAATACCGGCTGACCGGTAACTCAGTAACTGGTTATTCGGTTGGAATAACCATACCGATACGGGTCTTACTACTTACTGAATACAGCGCGAAACATCGCAAAGAGCGCAAAACACCGCGAAACAGCGCAAATCAGAGGAAAACAGCGCGAAACAGAAGGAAACCAGCGCAAAACAGAGGGAAACAGCGCAAAACAAGACACACAGTCGTTGCCACCTCCTGCCACGAAAGAACCACGGCGCCTCTCGCCATGGTTTTATGGCGCTATTTCCGGTATATTTACAAGGTTATGTACCGGATTATAGGTCATCATGCGGACTTTTATCTACCTTTTTGGTGCTCCAGAAGTATGTGCAGCAATATGTTGCACAACCTGAATCCGCTACACACACACATATACTATTTTCAGGTTGTGCGCCATCTTGGTGCACATACTTCTGGAGGTCCCCTTTTACCTAACCCTAAAGCCAACCATATCCATATGGAAAATGTTCTAAATTATGGTACCCAAAATGTGTCACCAGCAGGGGCAGACCTGCCATTACAGCATTACTGGCTACATACGTTGGTTTGTGTTTTTAATTTGCTGCCGTGGTACTCCAACTCAAAACAAGGTGCCCCGAACTCATTGCAAAATTGTTTTCTGCTTCACACTGTTTCCCTCTGTTTTGCGCTCTTTTCCCACTGTTTTGCCCTGTTTCGCGCTCTTTGCGGTATTTCGCGCTGTATTCAGTAAGTAGTAAGACCGTACCGATACCGGTATGCAGTCATTCAGACTAGGCTTTGAACTCTGGTGCTGTAATTTGCTAATACTGCAATTTAACACAGAGTTTTTATATTTTCAGCTCTGGATGATCTGGCAACGAACTCCGATTACCACGGCCTAAATTTGTTATAACTGAGCTCATGATTCTCCAATCCAGTCTTTCTTGGAGCAACCTCCGAGACTTGACAAATATCCTATCTAGAATGAGTAAATAAGCACAATTATGAGAATACATTTAATAATGAAAAGGTTTCCATCCGTTGCAAAAGCTCTATGTTAATTATCGCGAGTATCTAATCTAAAATATACACATATGTGTTTTGTCCACATCGCATTCGTATAAAAGTGAACAATTTTAATATTGCAATCGGATCGTATTTAGACATTTAAATAATCTTCCTTGAACACGAAGCGAAAATATGGGGTATATTGTATTTCATACATAATTTCCAAGCGTGCATGCAGTCAAAAACAAAACGAAAAAAAATAAAAGGCACTCAATAAGATGAGACCCAGCAAAGGTATTTTCACCTATTTTACTTTCATGTTCTGTTTAGCTTTCGAATTAATTATGGAGTAATCTGCAATATTTTAACATTGTACTAAAACTAAACAAATATTCTGAATCTCAGAGATTTTTACATCGTGGTCTTCATACGATGGCATGTGTTACCGGTCAGCGAACTCTTTTAAATTAATTTTGCTTGCCCGCTGGGGTAAAAAGGTTCGGAACCACTGAACTAAACAGTTAAGTACAACCACGTTACACCAACGCCCCGCAAACTTATAGTCGATTTTCATCAGAATGATTAAATAGAATATTCAGAATAGAATAAATTGATTTTTAATGTTTTCTCGTTGTGGGGTCGCAAGTATCTGTAGTCTGTGATTTTACAAAAATTGGGGTCGCGGAAAAAAAAGTTTGGGAACCACCGCCGTAAAATGTCCGTAATCAGCCTATAAAAATATTCAACTTACGAGCCATTTTTTCATCCTTGAATGTATTCTGGATCAAAATGTAATCAGACAATGAATTGACAATGAATTTCATCAATTCCGGTATGTCTGAGTCCACATTATAATCAGTGGAAAGTTGCAGATGTCGTAGCTTGTAGCATAAGAGTTTCTACCGCCTGTCCCAACAATTTTTCCATGGACTGGATTGGAGCATGGCTTGATCTCTGAAAATCAAGTTAGTGTTACCCAATGTATGGTACATGATTGTCTTTCAGATAATAAACGTGAACGAATGGCCTATACTAATTACCAGAATATAAATTTTTTATTAATATTAATTAATTAATATTAATATTAATTAAATATTAACCGGCCAATAAGTCGGGGTAGTAAAATCGCATCAACGTCGGGAATCTTGAATTACCATGCAATGCTTTTCGAGCGATCGCCGCGTTTGCGCATTGGTTAAAATACCCTATATTGACTTTTTCTTGTAGCGTAATATTCAATCCATATATGATAATGCAAATATGATAATCACAGCATTGAAATTCCAGATTCACAGCACGAGAATGTCGATTTATTTAAACTAACCAGATGAGGACGTGGGGGATGCTATCGCCGAAGGTATTTTATTGTCCGGATTCAATAATAAGGCGACAAAAAAATGAAAATGATCATACTCGCCTAATAAGACGACCCCCCCCCCAAATCAGGCCAAAAATTTGGGTCTAGAAAAGCGACTTATTCGCCGGAAAATACGGTATTAACCACATGATGTTGTACTAGGTAATTATTCAACCGATATATCTAGCTATTGTGCAATATTTTATGGCACAGATAAGCAAGGAGCTTCTATCAAACTATAAAACAAAAAAACTTGTTTTGGGCATTGTCCGCTTTGAAACATTGAGATGCTTGAAATGACACAGTGCAGGGATGGCCAATTCGAATAAAGTATTCGAATGTATTCGAGTATCTCGTCATTCGTATATCGGAATTCACGTTCATAAGAATATCGGATATTTGTGTGACGTCACACATTTTCGACGCCGCTTCCAAGACGTTTCCGTTGAATGACAACATTCTCGATATAAACTTGCGCGTGATTGTTTTCATCATTCATCAGCGTAACAATTTATTTGGACCTGTAAACGCCTTTACGGTTGGTTATTTTCTATAAAACGAAAATTTTCCACAAATTTGTTCCACGATAACGATAACATTTATTTTATTTTTGTACGCGCACGGAATTGTGAATCTGGTAATACGTTCATCGGCGCGAGTTTCTAAAGACAACGCAACTTTTTGATAGAAAAGGGACAATTTAAAATACTGAAAATAAAACTGTAAACAATATAAGTTTTATTGAGGCCCGCGAAAATTTAAAAAACGCTTTTCTAGGCAGTGAAAATCGCAAAATTTCGTGTGCCTCTGACACACATTATGTTTGGTCGACGTTTAGAAATATATGGTCACTAATTTAGGGCGGGATTTGCCTGATTATCCATTAGGGCCCATTCACATCTGTTCACACCAGTGCGTTATTCTTTAATTGTTTAAGTAAACTTGCGTTGTTGCGTTAACGCATCATTTTGGCGCACTGCGTCAACGCAACGAATTCTCGAGGAAACATTCCTTTGCGTTGACGCGCTGCGTTGTCTGAGATTTGAGTTGAGTTCCGGTGCTTTGTTCTGTGGTTTGGCGATGGCTTTGAGCAAACATCAAAAATTGGGATTACTGTTGTGGCTGAAAAGACGCAAGGATAAAAAAAATAGATGCAAAAGAAGAAGGTGGTGGGTGCATCCTATTTTGCAGAGAAGAGAGACTAGAGGTACGGTACGGTACCAGTATTGCAGTATTTTCACAGTACAGCAGTACCGTAAAAGCGCCTAACTTCGGACAAAACTACTATATTTTCGTCAATAGCTCGGCCATTTATTGTCCAAACGGTGCCAAAATTGCTCGGTAAAACATTCGTGCGGTAATTTACATTCCCTGCAAATTTCGGTTCAATTGGACTATTTTTACTATTGAAATAATCGATATTTCTTGCCATCTGACCGTTATCCTTCACTGCCCTAACTTCGGACAGTCATTTTCTTCACTGCGTAACCGCGACGCACAGAGAGAAAGAGGCTTCCGATGCGGATGACGTAATCACGTCGTTGCGTGAAGATAAGACGCTCGATCGTTGTCGTAACGTAACATTGACGTCACGACGAAAATGCATTATTTGAAACTTCCGTCGTCCTATGTTCACATCTTTCGTTCGTTATTTTCGATACTTCAGATGAGTATAATAACACGTTAGTCATTTTAATCAGGAAATGCATACGTAAATATATCTGATGCAAACCGTTTCAATCCACAATGAAGTATTATAACGGGCTTCTATCGAAGTCTTTGAAGTATTAATATTCTCGACGGATAGCTTTTTTTTATTCTGCGCGGTTATCTTTATAAATGATAATTTATATCAAACACACGGTAAATCCGATTGTAAAGTTTAATTTAAAATTCAACTTAATCTTGTAAACATGTAGGTCCCGTTTATTTGTTGTAGATTAAATTTATTTTTAATTTCGGGTGAATAAAATTCACCCAGGCCGTATTCAATAACTGCCATTTCGACTACTAATCATAAAATAATGGTTAAGTCAGTGCACTGTGCCATATGTACGTTGGAATTATCATAGTTTTATATATTCGATTTTTAACGTCATCGATTAAGTGTGACATGTATTTTCATTAATGTAATTTTGGCATATATTCATACATGACCGAACAAAATACAAAAATATTACATTGGAACGCCGTCTTTATCTTAACGGAAATTTTCATATTGGCTCCGTTGTGTCTGGCGTCAAAATTCATTTCCGCGACGCAGTGTGACGTCGTGTCGGAAGTGAGCGAAAAATAATCTACGTGAGGTTGACGTAATTTTTGACGCTGCGTGAAATCTTATTATTCTTACGGAATTTATAATTCAGAATTTTAGGTTTTATTTAAATCTCGTACGACATCTTGCGATCACTCAAATAAATTATATACATTGTTGTCGCCCTCTACCGAATGATGGTATTTTGACGATGATAGCTTCAGTAGGAGCGACGATCTGCGCCGTTGAATGCCGGCAGTCATTTTCGGCAAAATTTCCGTTTTTTTTACCAAAAATAATTATGCAACATTAAAAAGATGAGAATAGATGTAGATATAACAGCGCAACCTATAATAATTAAAATTAGCAATATACGACGCGTTTTAGCCAAGATATGGCCGTTCAAAAATTTTGTCCGAAGTTAGGAACTGTCCGAAGTTAGGCGCTTTTACGGTAGGTAGGCCTACCGTACCCCAGTACGGTACCGTACCTGGGTACGGTACGTATAAGACTGCACCGTATTTCTAGCCGTTTGTAATAAACAGAATTTGCTACTTACATGGTTCTAGATTTAACAGTTAACATACCATACTAGCCCTTTAGACCGGTGCCATATTCCAGTATTCAGGTATTTGATCTAGTTCAGTAGTTAAAAAGCTGAAAGGTGTTCTGACAGTCTGGACAGTGCTTATCATAGTACTGTAGTATTACGGTACCCTCTACTGATAGTCTACAGCTCATTTTAGTGCAAAAAGTAGTATTTGAGAGGTTTGAAAATATATATCATATTGAATGATTACCGGTACCTTAACGGGTAATATCTGAATATTGTAACGTTAACAGGCGAGTACCACAGGCTTTTGAAAGAGATGAGATTGGAGAGGAGAAGCTATTTTGAGACCTACCTCCGCATGTCAGTCGAAGACTTTCAAATTTTAATAACTTTAGTTGGGCCTGTTTATAAGTAAACAAGCTACAGCATTCAGGAAGCCGATACCACCAGAAGAGAGAATTGCAGTAACATTGAGGTACATTAGCTGATAAGTTAGCAAAAGCGGTTCATTATATCACTTTGTGAAACCAAAAATATGGATGAGCTATTCAGAAGTTTATGTCTATTGATATAACAGGTTAAGAAACACTTATTCAGATAGCAAATACAAACATTTGTATATCCAGGGATAAACATCACAGTAATCAGCTTGTATCTGATAATAATGTTGCACTCGTGTTAGCCATTGGCCGCATATAAAAATATGTTTCCATTTTATGATAGACTATTATTTATAAATTCATTCACACATAGCATATTTTGTTATTTATTATTACATAATGTGTCAATTGCTTTACTTTATCTTTCATTTTTCAGATTCCTTAGCTACTGGCGATAGCTATAGAACTTATAGCTAACAGCTATCGTCTTGGCATATCAACTGTGAGGCAACATTGTCTCAGAAACATGTTCTGCAATATTGGGATGCATTGAGAGGGATTTCCTCAAATGCCCATCAATTGTTCCGAATGGACTGAGGTTGCCGATGTTTTTCACAAAAAATGGCAATTTCCGAACTGTTGGGCCTATTGATGGAAAGCATGTTGTTGTAAATGTCCTAGCAATGCTGGATTGTTGTATTACAATTACAAAAAACGCGAAGCATTGTGCTCCTGGCTATCGTTGATGCATGGTAAATATTAAACCTGATTTTGTATCACACTATTTGTATTCATAGGTTAAACAATTTTTGTAACTTACCACTTGTGGTTGCTTTCTATGAATGGCTAAATAAATTAGAAACCAATTATTTCCCATATTATGTGGATTATACATGGGCATTTATTCCAAACAGTGCCATCAAGAATTCAATGAAATTCATATTTTTTCAGTTATAAATTTCTTGCGGTGGACATTGGCGCTATGGCAGAGCAAGCGATGGGGAATATTTGCGAACTCATGTTTTGGCCGTCGCCTGCAGAATGGAACCTTGAGTCTACCCTCACCAAGGTGGGTTATTTAAGCTAGTAGTCCACCTAGACTTGAAAATGACTGCTGATGTTTTTTTCTATAACGAAACAGGCTATGATTTTCTTTACACCTAAGTAATAAAGGTTATTATTTTAACAACTTAGTAATAACCCATAAAAATGAAGCATGTTTATGCAGAAAAACCTCCTACCTAAACCTCATTTTGTATTTCTGCTAAATAGGGCAAATTTATTTTTCAGGCCATTGCCAGTAACGGATGGACCTACTGTTCCGTTCGTATTCATTGGGGATGAAGCCTTTCCCTTTGAAAGAAAATCTGATGAGGACCATTTCCTGGCAATGGTCTCTCGCAGGAGAAAAGAATCTTTAATTATTCGCCTATCGCGGGCAAGAAGAATGGTAGAGAGCACTATTTGGCATCTAGCTTAATCAGTGGGAGAGTCTTATCACAGACCAATACCATGAAGCCCAGCAATATCGACTCTGTCATAAAAGGCAACATTGCTGCCTACACAATTTTTTTTGAGAAGAGATGTTGCTGGGGCTGCACCAGTTGACGATAATATTACAGTGTCCATTCAACTGCTGCATGACATACCCGGGAGTGGTGGCCGTGTGCAACACAGAGCGCACAATCTGTTCGCAACACCTTGCCAACTACTTTGCAGAGGGAAGGTGCTGTGCCCTGGCAATGGAACCATTGCTGATCTTTTAACAATTTTATAGATGATTACTGAACTGCAGAGGTATTACAAATCTGATATGCTAGTTATTTGGTCACTCCCTACAGGATGTGAACCAAGATGGGACACCTGAACCTGGTATGTTTTACCAGGTTAGGTTTAGGCCATTAATTTATTCCAATTTTCCTTATTTAGTTCTCGGGACAAGGACAAGCGGAACTCCCTTAGTATTTGTAACCTGAAAATTTGCCTCAAACCTAACCTGGTAGGAACATACTAAGTTCCGGTGTCTGCCCAATCTCGTTCACATACTTCAGGGATTACCATATAATCAATAATTGAAACAATGTGTTCCAAGTAAATTATATTTCCCCAAATTCGATGTTGTACAGAAGCTCGTGAATTTTTAATTTTCGCAAGTTGCAAACGTTGTACTGGTAGCCCTGCGTAGAGTATCTACGAGGGTCAATGCAAAATTTTTTCAGCATCATCACTCTCTGTATGTAAATAAAGGTATGTTATTAGATTGGAAATCATTTGTGTGACACAAATATGCCTCATGGAAAGGTTTTTAGAATTAAATACCTCTTGTTGACAAGACTCATGATAGTTTCGTCAAGATCAGTCGCTTTTGTAAGTGCATCTTTATCAGATTGCTGATGTAGTGCAACTGGTGTTCATATTAGGTAAGTTTGTCAGCTTCACCACTCATTGGCGACATTATTCCATCTTGGAGCACCACAAGAGTGACATCCTTCGTCAATATTTGAGAGACGTTCCTTGGAAAACGAGTAAGTTACATGGTCATAGTTATGGGGGTTCCCGAGATCTGGAAGTAGTCCTCAGTCAGTCATTTGCCGACCGGTTGATACTGTGGGTAGGGATTAGAAATACTATTGCGTTTGTTACGAAAGCAAATAATACTTACGGTTCGAAAGTCGACGTGCTCGTCTAGGAACTTTAGCACATCCATGAAACTTCCATGCTCTATATCCCCTGCTGCTGCCCCACTCCTCGTAGCCTCTGATTCCCTTCTTTTTTCTTTCCTATACCTATCCTTTGTAGATCTCCATCTGGTCTATCAATCTGTCACTGAAAAGCAATGTAACTTTGAAGTTTATTCTGTTATCTTGCATTTTACTTAATTCTTCCCTAATTGGGTTTTAGATGCATATAGTAACAGATAACTATTCTAGGCTCATACTCATTTTCTTACCACTTCTTCCCCAACGCCTCTGCGACCTCTTCCCACGCCTTTCCCTTTTTTAATTGTATCCCTGTAGGCTGCTTCTTTTACAGCGTAAAGACACTTCCTTTCTCTGACCTCAACTATGAGGGACAACACTAAAAGGCTGAAGGAAGAAAACGGATGAAGTGTCGGAAAAACGGAAGTTGAAGTGTTCCCAAAGGTTGAAAAACACTAAAAGGCTGAACACTAAAACGAAGAAGTGGAAGAAATATCTTCCGAGGTGACTGAAGTCACTAAAAAGCTGAACACTAAAAGGAAGAATTGGATGAAATTTCTTCCGACGAATAATGAGGTGGTTGAAGTCACTAAAAAGCTGAACACTAAAAGGAAGAAGTGGATGACATTTCTTCCGACAAATAATGAGGTGGTTGAAGTCACTAAAAAGCTGAACACTAAAAGGAAGAAGTGGATGAAGATTCTTCCGACGAATAATGAGGTAGTTGAAGTCACTAAAAAGCTGAACACTAGAAGGAAGAAGTGGATGAAATTTCTTCCGACGAATTATGAGGTGGTTGAAGTCACTAACAAGATGAACACTAAAAAGAAGAAGTGGATGAAATTTCTTCCGACGAATAATGAGATGGTTGAAGTCACTAACAAGATGAACACTAAAAAGAAGAAGTGGATGAAATTTCTTTCGACGAATAATGAGGTGGCGGAGGTCACTGAAAAGCTGAACACTATCAGGAAGAAGTGGATGGAATTTCTTTCGACAGGTGGTGAGGTGGCTGAGGTCACTAAAAAGCTAAACGCTAAACGGAAGAAAGACGGTAGATGATATTTTGTCCTATCGATTTTGAGGCGGTTGAAGTCACTAAAATACCGAATATTAGGAGAATTAAATAGCCAAAACATATCCCGACGGAAGTAAGATTGAATGAAGACCCTGAAAGCGGACTGATGAGTAGGCATGCCACTTTTAAATTTATGAATTGAATCGATTCAGATCGCAATTCATCTCGAATCCGATTTACGCGATTCGAAAGAAAGAGAGCCGTTTAGCGAAGAAGAACAAACACTCCAAATAACACCAATTGCCAGACGGGAATGTAAATGAATTTTTCGTTATTTACTTCTATTGATCTGCCCTCGTTCATTTTCAAGTTCAGCGCAACATACCCTGATCATCACTGGAGATGCTGACGTGCTGTGTGGGTAATTAATTTCCTTCAATCTGTCAGTTGAGTTTTCCACTGAATGACCTAAGTTTCTATCACACGCAAATTTAAATGGATCGTATACCCGAAATTTCGTTGCAATTTTGTTAATAATTTGCAACTGCACACTTTCTCTGCGACTAAGTTATGGTACGCCTTGACATGAATTGATAAACGATCAGATACCGACTTCTAGAAAACATTTAATTTTGATTGAAATTTAATTTAAACTCCGTTGAGAGTGAAATATTTCGCGTATATATTTGAAGAGAACTATTACTGAACAAGTTCATTCGCCGGGCATGTTAATTATCATGATCATGTTTTTTATCCTGACATTTATATTTATGCTTATATTTTATATTTATATTTTACTTTTATGTGTTCAAGCAAATTCCTGAAAGCATTTCTTATTTATTGTAATCCAGATGCAATTAAAATGTCTTTGTCTTATTACACTATGCTGCTAGCATGAATATATGCTCGGTATCTCCTTGTTTACAAGCTCTATCGCAATAATGAGCCCATATATCACAGAGATGACAAAGATCTGTGTGTACAAAGTTTTCCTTTATGTATAACCAATGACATTAAACAACATGATAGGCAACTCTGACGTCACTCCATAAGACTACAGGCAAAACATTGTATTTCATGATACGCTCCAATGCACATATTTCTCGTCGCCTTTCGCGTCCGTTTTCCGCTCGCTTTTGCTACTCGGCGTCTTTTTTACGTGCAGTACCTGCCTTTTTGCGCCTGTAACGAAACAAAATATTCTCTATATCTAAGAAGTTTTGCTTACTTGGAAAGCTGGAATAACAGGCAAGCTGTAAAGAGCAATTCTGGACATCTTAGACTTTTTTTTTTTATCAGAGAAGATTACAAACGCGATAGCGGAAAGATTTGTGTGGAACATTTTGCAGATAATGACAAAGTTCAAAGTTAGTAATTTTAGTGTTTGCGCTTAATCATTGAAATTTCATTTAAAGAGGGTGTCATACAAAACTTTGCTGCGATACAATTCCATAACACAAAGTTTGCACCTATCGAACTTGCTTTTGTAGGTGAATTTATTAGACATATTACATATTCAGTTAATCGTAGGTAACATTGCTGGTACATAATGCATCGTAGATAGGTTTGTTTAAATTTAGGAATTTAGCTCATAGCCCACTAATTAATATTATCTTCTATGCAGGAGGTTGCAGGGCTGAATTCAACTTGCAGCCTTACCGATCACCTGACGATGCTCATTTAGTTTGGCTCGAGCAAGTCTTCTTGAAATGCTTGTGTGGATGGAAACTACCTATATTTTTTGCCTTCCTCCGATTTTAGACAAATTTATTCTGAGGGATTTCGCATATAATTCTCACTGATTGTTGGCTGTTTATAATTCCTATGATTGTGAATTCTGATTATAACAATGAGTTGAAAATTTTTTTACCTAATTTACTGGCACCTTTTTCTTGTCAATACTCCAAGCTGAGGTAATAAACATGACAATACATTTATGTCATCTGGAAGCAAAATATGCACACTAATTAATAGTTTGGCACATTGAGATAATACATCATGACAGAAAATACAAGTTAAAGATATGTATGACCATCACATGGTAATTAAAATTAATAAAAATTAATAGGGGCTGTGAGTATGGAAAGTTCAAGACAAAGAAAAGAACAAATGTTCATAGCTCATGAACTCTCAATTTTGCCTCCATTGCTTTGTGAAGGCCAATATATTTCGAGTGGCTGAATTGGTTTACCTTTATGATAGCAACGATTTTGTATTTAATATAGCGAGATTATTTCAATTTAATTGAAGTGATATAATTTCCCAAAGCAATGCTTGAATCGTCTAGAATAGATCAGTGGTGTCAAACTCATGGGTTTTCGAGAGCCGCATTGCATTTTGAAAATTGTAAAAAGAGCCGCAAACAGTTTTTGATAATGTATACTCAAAAGATATTTTTAAGATAGTTTTAGTTTGTGACATATATTGTGATGCAACTAAACAGTTGGATTAAGTTTTATTATTTTCTTCAATTTCAAAAGCAATTACTTATTAATATTTGCATTCCACTATTATTGCAACATTTGCAAGTTACAGTATTTATTATAAAAAATCGTAAAATTCTATGTACAACCATCAAAATCATTTTTGAACAAGCTTTGAATAAGGAAAGAATAATACATACACTAAAAATAACTTAATCTAAATATATGAACCTAAAATTAACAAAAATACTACAGTATAAACTCAATGTTTTAATAATTACATTTGTCCTGGCGTTTGGCATCTTTTTTGTGTCACCAGCATACTAAGGCCAGTCTGAAATGATTTTATAGTACCAACTCTAACTAACGAGGCCACATGATCATGGGTTTATCTGGATCTTTACGAATGTTTAATTAATTCCAGTAATGCAAAAAAGTTACTTTTATCATTTCATGTATAGATCAGTAAAAAAACAAATGACAGATTTTTTCGACAAGACATTTCGCACTACATTGCGTGGCATAGGATTGCTTGAATTATTATTGATATTGATTTTTAGTAACTAAGTCGTTGTATAATTATATTAATATACAAACACATGGAAATTTTCTGTTCGAAGTTGGTCTTCGAATTTGTCATATTGACTGCTGAGCTTATTGTGTTTTTTGATTGTATTGATGGAAATATGACAAATTAAACAATGTGCTTCAGAATTTTGTGAAGAGCAGAAATGTTACAACTCCCATTTTCTTCGAAAATGCCACCTTCTTCATGTACTTTGCGTTTAATTTAATTACTCAAGTGTTTTATTCAAGTATTCTTTTGCTAGCTTGATGTGTATTCTTAATTGGGTCAAAATGTGGACAAAAAAAATTAATATTCCAAAACTACTTTCAGTAAATTGTTTTCTGTGTGAAATAGTAAATCAATTTCATTCAATTTAATCAATTCACTTTAGAAGGTTTGAAAAATCTATTACATTTAGATAAAAAAAAAACTTCCAAAATACTATTACAATTATTGTTAAGCGTTCGAGGGCCGCACTGGAAGTTCTCTGGGGCCGCGAGTTTGAGATCCCTGGTCTAGATTGAAGTTGTTCAAAAAATATATGATAGTATTTTATCATGAATGATGATTATACCCCTTCCGGAATTTCTTCTATAGTACTACCAAAAGTTGATGAACCAAATATAACACAGGTGCAGTGAGGTACCCGTAATCCTCATTTCCAAAGCTGTTTTAAGTATGTCTGGCGTGTTTTGTGCCTTTTTACAAATAAGACCGCTTATGCAATCTTACGCTTTGGAATTTTTAGTTATTTTCCTCAAGCCCTGCAGGATGTGGGGGCCATACACAACTCTACCGGAGGGTCAAATGTCTTTGCATGCCTCCATAGGTTGTTTTTCTATTGCAAATTTTTTCTATTTTCAATTGCATTATATTTCTTGGAATCACACTGTCACTGATATGTCGCCAGACTTCTGATATCTCCCCGTCTGCTATAGTTGTCCTGTGAATAAATAATAGGAAATTGAGATTAGACGAATAGTTGAAAGTTTTGCTTTATGTCGGCTTAATTTCTTGATTGATATACTTACTATTTCTGCTATTGCCTCTTGTGCTGCAAGAGTCTCACAATGCTTAGACAGGTTTGTCCACAACTTTCACATCTGAAGAAAGAGAGGAGATTTATTAATTTTCGTTAAGAATAAATAAAGCAGTCTATATGATTCAGAATGGAAAAGCTAATAAATCCAATATCTCATGTTTTATTTAAAAAATATTTTACTGAATTTGGTATATAAACCAACTAATAAAAGGGTTTAGTCAGAAAATTACAAGCATTCGTGGCTCCAAATACTTGAGAAATCAGACTATACAATATAGACCGGTATGAGTGAAATGTTAGGTGAACTTGTTAACACTTTGATTCAATACGCAAATAAAAGTGAATGCGTAATAGTATGTTACAATGAGCAGCAATCAACAATGAGTATATATCCTCACTGATTAAAAAAATCTAACTGGAGGTGCATGAACTATTTGAAACCATAAGGGGTAAGTAAATATGTAATTTCGGCAAATGGGCAACTACGTACCGTACTGAATTAATAACTTCGTAGTATTTGACAAAGGCTGGCTTTCCCACATGTACTTAACAGTGCGATGCCCGGGTGTGATATACAACAATAGTATTCACCTTACCTTTTACCGATTTCTTTTTACCCCAACTTTCAAAAATATCATTAAAATCGACAACAACTGTCAAAGCAGGCACGAACACCATTCGTGCTACGCCTTGAAAGCAGCACACATCCGCTCGTTTTCGTCTCGTCAAGTATGTGCATTGGAGCGTGCTATCGAATACGATCTTCGGACAAAAATGCCGGAGTTGCGCATCATGTTGTTAAATGTCATTGGTATAACCCAGAGTCACAAATTATTGTACTAATATTTTAGAGATAAAAAATCTGTAATAAGTCCAGCCTTAATTTAATATAACAATAAGTGAAATACCACAGTCACATATTCTGGGGTGGGACTGCGGGAACCAATGCTGTTACTGTTGCAGCACTGTTTAAGATGGTACAATAGAATTGTTTCCTGCGCTTATTTTCACAATTGAGTTGCATCAAATTGCTTCAGTTCTAAGGGGATGGTTGGTCAATACCGAATAGTTCACTATTTCGAATACATTCGAAAATATTATTTTTAAATATGAAATTTCGAATACATTCGAAAATAAAATAAAGTAATTGAGGCTTATCTATAGTAGCCAATATAAAGGAATTTGCATACAATAAACAATGGAATGAATACCTGTTATCAACAACATGTTGTCTACCATGCATTTCATGTTTGCAGATTACTGCTATATATTTTCATATATATACCATGAGTTACGTTATCAGAATTAAATTAATACGGCAAGCATTTAAAATAGTGCTATCGGTCATGGATTTGAACATTTTGCGCAACACAAAATCATCCTAGTAAAAGTTTGAATACCAACCATTATCCAAATTATTTGCCAAAAAGCGGGATAAAGTATAAATTATATTTCTGATTTGCGACAATTTTTTCGTGAGTACGTAAACACGAATGAAAAATTAATTATATTCGGGCATTTCAATGTCCGCATATATATCTTTTATTATTTTATAAATGCGAAAATATGAATCAAGAATTAATTAATATAATTAATAATATAATTAATTATATTAATTAATTAAATTATATTAATTATATATTATATTAATTATAATTATAATTAATTATAATGTTTACCACACATTTTAAGTCCATGGATCGCCGTTGTATTTTGTAAATACGAAAATAGTAATCAAAAAATAAATAACAATCGCGCAGTTGACCACACATCTAGATTGCCGTGGTATTGTGCCCGAATATAATAAATTTTTGAGTCCGTATTTCATTCCTTAAACTTAATATCTGTTTTCAAAATTTTGCAAGCAGTTCACGCACGAAGAATTGAAATAATGATGTATTAGTCAAATTGAAGTCCTGTTAGACCACTGGTTCTTAACCAATGTGCTATGGCCCACTGGTAAGCCTCAGAGCCATTTTGAGGTGGGTCACAAACATATTATAAATTACAAGGTTTGTTGATTGGAAAAATTGATTTGATAACAAAATCAGCTTCACGCGTCTTGAAAAACAAGATATCTATTTGCAAAACATGCCTCGCCGTAACCCACCCATTGTGGCGCAACAAATCCATTATACGGCAGTAACAGCTAGAAATGAGTATATATATATAGCAATTTGCTTGCACATTACATCAAAATTAAAAACAATATAACGAGAATGTCATGGCCTTCAATATTCGCCAGGCTCGAACTGAGAACACCATATAAAAAATTAACATGAAACGAATCCACCAGGACATTGTCGCATAAATATTAAACTCATATATATTCAATTTTCTTCACTATCCGTCGGAAGAAATTTCATCCACTTTGTCCTTTTAGTTTTCAGCTTTTCAGTGACTTCAACCACATCAACACCAGTCGGAAAAAATTTCATCCACTTCTTCCTTTTAGTGTCCAGCTTTTTAGTGACTTCAACCTCCTCATTATTCGTCGGAAGAAATTTCATCCAATTCTTCCTTTTAGTGTTCAGCTTTTTAGTGACTTCAACCACCTCATTATTCGTCGGAAGAAATTTCATCCAATTCTTCCTTTTAGTGTTCAGCTTTGACTTCAACCACCTCATTATTCGTCGGAAGAAATTTCTTCCACTTCTTCGTTTTAGTGTTCAGCCTTTTAGTGTTTCTCAATTTTTCACCTTTGGGAACACTTCAACTTCCGTTTTTCCGACACTTCATCCGTTTCTTCCTTCAGCCTTTTAGTGTTGTCCAACTATGAGATGTTCTAAGTCCATACCTGCCATACCGATATCTAATCAATCTGTATAAAAATCATTGTACATTTTTCATTGTTTTGAAAATAATAACTATCATTGATATACAACGGCATTATACAATCGCCAAAACGTCTCAAATTTATATCCAAACAACAGCTGTCTTACCTACTCTGCTCTTAAACACAATGCCTATCAAGTTCCTGATCCAAAATACGGGCACCCGGAATATGACCTTTTGACATGCGTCAACGCAACGCAGTGTGAACAAGTTCAGCGCATTGCGTTGCATCTGCGTCAAAATATAACGCAACGCACTGCGTTGGTGTGAATGGGCCCTTACTTTAAATTGCCGTTGAACATTTTCTGTTAACACTATACAAGGTTTAAAAGGCGACTTTTTCCCGAGTTGTGAGGATGTATATAATATAATTAATCTAAAGTATATTCAATCAATTTTATTGTAATGAAATAAATTTTACTCTGAGATATTACAGCATATTTATTAATATTCATTAACAAGTACATCTAAAAATCTGCCGGATTCGCAAAATACGGATCAAAACAATATTTAATCGGACAGTTTACCTCACGTTTTTATATTTATGACCGCGGATTGCAATGGTATATATAAGTGTGGTGGGGATTTTATTTTGTCGATGCAACCGCAGGTTAAATTGAAGACAATAAATTAATAAAGCAAGACATTTTAAATATGCCCGTGTCGGTCACGAATTCATCACTTTGCACAACAGAAAAATACATATTCGTTGTTATAATATTTGTTGTAAAAGTCGACTCTTTTAACAGGTGGCATAATCACGGCGATGAATATGTATTTTTAAATTACTGCTAAACTTCATATGTATATTCATTGTATGAAATGAATTATACTCTACACTCTACAACAGGATTTTATATAATTATTTGAGATTTTTCTAACGGCGATAACAAGTTGGCAAGATTGCAAAAATACGTATCAAAATTAAATACATCGGGCAGTTTATCTCGTAATTTTAGGTCACTGATCGCCGTGGATCGAATAGTATTGTTTTTTTTTTGACGTAAGAAGAAGCAACCGCGAGTTACGTTGGACACATTAAATTAATATATAATGATATTTTAGAATCTCGTAGTTGTCATGGATTGAATATTTTACATAACGGAATGATCATTATACGCTGAAAAGACGGCTCTTTTAACGAGCGTGGAATCGCGGTGGGTGTTACAGGCGGCAATGGGAATTTCCCAATTCGAAAATCCAGGCTGCGCTCTGGCAGTGGTGGTCATCTATTCTCTACTAATTCATTTCTAATTCCAAACACAACAATATGTTACACACAATAACAATATGGTTCACATAAATTAATATACAAATATACTGGTAGGTAGCTTAGTAGAATACTATAGGCTTAAATATTAGAATTTTTGAAGACATAATGAATTTTCGATAGTTGTTGCCTGTATTGCCAATAAATTTTATTACTCTCAGAAAATATACACAATCATCTGAATACAAGTAGTATTTTTGTCAATAGACTTGACTATTATCGTAATATCATGGTACCAATGATGGAAAGCGTCGGACAACCCCTTAGCTATCTTTTCATATATGGTCATTTGTACAAAGTGAATAATTTTAATAAACTGACTGTGTCACAAGTTGCTATTTTTTTTATTGATAGCTATAAACTATCAATTACTTTGTGTACATATACTGTTGGTTTGTGGCTTCATTCTGATATTTCTATTGAAGCTTATTTCCTAATTTACTGGGTTTTAATCAACTAAAACAAAAATGTGTTATTTTTGATTTTAGAATGTATTCGGAATTCCAGATTCGAAAACATTATTTTAGAATGTATTCGGAATAGTTTAGTATTCGGAAATGGCCATCCCTGACACAGTGTATGATTGCGTGAAAGAGGGAATTGAGGCAGGTGAATTTTCCAGTCCATTGTCATAGGGCCTATTATAAAAATGGTATATATCATTAAACTTACAATGGTAATAGGGGGGGTGGGGCTATTTGAGTAGTTTTTGACATTTGAACCGATGTAAAATCTGAGTGAAATTGATTCTCCGTGAAATTATGGTTTCATTGTAACATTCTGACCCTGTACTTCCTTGCATAACATTTTGAGTCTTATTCAATGTATTCAAGTCACCTTAAAATGAATTTTTTTTTTGGAAGTCAGTATACTCAATTTACCTCATTTTTCGAGGATAATTGAGTATACTGACATCTACCAGTTAAATCAAATCTAAGAAAGCCCTAGAACCAAATCATTAATCAAAGACCTTCATGAGAAACTTGGGTACATAGAGTTTATTTTAAAAAATAGTAATTACAAAAACCTTGGAACATAATTATCTGACATCACTTTAAACTTGGTATGATAGATCGCGATTATGGTTTCCATAAACTTTTTACCACAAATAGGCTTTTAGTTTAAATACGAGTTCACTATGGACTAGAAATGGGTGGTTTGACTTGGCCAACAACTTCCTTGATAGAGATACTTTTTATGTTCCTATTTTGGGTTGAATCTAACACAACATCTCTGAGCTCTTTCATACACTGGTATCATACAAAGTTCATTTTATATACATTGGTGAGGACAACTTGGCCAAGGAATTCCCTTTCCCCGTATTTCAACCAGCCAGTCAAGGTCTTGATTTCATTAATGTCAGAATATGCTACTTATAGTTAGTCCTCTGTTATAATCAGCTCTACAATGTGAGAATTCTGTTTCATATTCTGTCTCATCGTCAATAAAGCCCAATCTAATTCTGACTCTGTTACTGCTTTTCTGAACTAATATTAGGATCTTTCTCTTTGCTGCTTTTCTTTTTTCTACCAATCATATCCGTTTAAGTCTATCCTATCAGTATAATGGTATATACTTTCAACTGACGTTATATAGTTTTCGCCTTAATTCTTTTTCTGGGGCGGCTGTTTTTTTATTGTTACTACATGTTTTCGGAGATGACAGTGAGTGTGATTACGTCAACTAAAGCCTTTGTAAATGCACTGAGCTCACTGGTGGAGTAGGACTCTGTGCTTGGCTTGTCCACAGCTTTCTTTTTTACTATTTTTTTTTAGTTACAAGAAAAGAACTGCTTTCTCAAAATCCTACGATTGCCCATTGTGGATTTACACTCATATTCATGAAAAATAGAAGCCTATATTGAAAGATAGACATGATAAAGGCTACAAAAAAGTGTTAGGGCTCAAAATAGTCACACAGAACCTCATAATCCTGTGTTATAGCAGTGGGAGAGGCCATTTATGCATATACCCAATTTACCCCACGGTAAATTTCCGACAGACTCAATTTACCTCGATTTTTTCAAACATCAATGAAACAAAAAGTCAATGAGTTACACAAAAATTATCTACTGGGGCAAAGAGAGTCTTTACTAAGGTACTAAAAGGCCTCACAAAAAGTTTAAAATATACTATCAGAAAAGTGTCACGCAAAAGTTTCCAAAACAATTTTTTTCGTGAACAAAAAAAATTTCACATACAAACATCTAAAACAATTTTATCATTAGTAGGCAAGTGAGTTATACGCAATGAAATGGAAGCATAGGATATGAACTATTGTTGCTACAAAGTACAAACCATTCACTCAACATACAAAAAAGTTAGCGAGGTTTTGATACCTTGTACTCAATTAACCCCATATGCTCAATATACCCCCCCCCCCCCCCCTATTGACAATTGACAGAATATCTAATCGGTAATAATTATTTAGAATGACCGGAAAAAAATGGATATTACACAAAATATGTCCAAATATTTGTGAAGGATGTGTCGTACAATACTTCATGCTTTTAGAGTCGCTGGGCATTGCACAGTTGCATGCACATTTGGCAGTCATTGTACAGAGATGGGCTTCGCCCAGTCGCCCGAATCTTTTTTGCTAGCGGTCTACTTTCCAATTCACTTTAAAATATAATAACACTTAATTAAGGTTGGTTGGGTAAGCTTACATAGCATATATACTGGAAATAAATCATATTAATATATACCCAATATAATTCTATTGAATTTTAAAACAAAATAGATATTATTCAGAAATTAGTAATTTATTTCTCATTTCTCAACAAAGCTGAAAATATGAACTAGAGCAGGGTTGGGCAAAGTTCTCGGACCACGTGCAAAAATTTTGCGCACCTAGACTGGCGGGCCATGTCGCATCTCGCATGCGTGGCGTAAAAAGTTATACTTTACAAACAAAATTTTATTTAAAGTGTTACAAAAACAAAAAGGGAAAACAATAATCCTTGAGCTATTTTTTGAGTGGAAGTGGTGACTCCTCTACGGCCCGTGGGCCGGGGCCATGGCACATCGAATTGGGCCTCGGCCCATCAGGATATGGGCCGCGGCCCATCAAGTTGTGTGAAGGGAATATTCACTCGCCTAACACAGACAGTCCCCGAAGTCATAATAGAACTATAGTGTGAAAAATCTGAACAAAATTTTGTCCCAACCCTAACATGGTACACATACTACAAGAGTATCCTTTCAGTCCATGGTAAATTTTGGGTACTCCCGTAGTGTGTGTACCAGGTTAGGGTTAGGCCATAATTTTATTCCGATTTTCCTTATTTTAGTTCTATTATGAGTTCGGGGACTGTCTGTGTTAGCCAAGTGAATTTCCCCCTGTCCATAGGTTTCAGTCCCTTTACACAACTTGATGTAAAACAGGCGAACAAAATTAGTTACAGCAGGCCTGCACAACTCAAATTACCACGAGGTCTGCAAGCATAAATCTGAACAAAATTTTGTCCCAACCCTAACCTCAGAACCTGGTACACATACTACAGGAGTATCCTTTTCTGTAGCTTGGTATTTTGCTTTATTTTTATATCAAGGCTTATAGCCTAGCTGTAGACTATAGCTGTATAGTAAGAAATAAAATTGGGAAAAAAATTTTTTTTGGTTCGAATGTTGACAATTTTGTAAAAATTATAAATTTTGGTAATATAATTGAATTTTTCTTGATGAGGCCGAGGCCCATAGCTTGATGGGCCACGGCCCATGTGGCCCAATTAGATGGGCCGTGGCCTCGGCCCATGGGCCGTAGAGGAGTCATCCCCCCTGTAGTATTTTTTACCCAAAAACATCAAATTTTAGTTTCAGTTTGATTGTGGCAATTGTTAAAACATATTTTAGATTTCAGCCAATTGAGATCTGTATTTAGATTTGTTGAAATTCATCAGACAGAAGGTTCACAAATGTGCAACTATTCAGATTACTGGATTAAGTCGTCCAACGGGTTGGATTTGGCCTGCGGAAATGTTTGCACTTACCGGTACTCGATAACAAATACTGGTAAATAAGAGATGGCAACCTCAGAAAGTTTAACAAAAAAATGACAAAAGACCAAGTACGGTACCGTACCGTACCTCATCTGGTTCTGTCGTTACCGGTACCGGTACCTACGGTGTTCAGGGATAAATATGTAACTTTTACCGGTATCTACCTTGGGTACCGGTACTCGACAACGAATACTGGTAAATGAGAGATGGCAGCCTAAGAAAGTTTAACAAAAAAATGCCAAAAGACCAAGTACCGGTAAGGTACCTCATCTCGCTCTGTCGTTTCCGGTACCTACGGTGTCCAGGGATGAATATGTAACTTTTACCGGTATGGTACGGGTACCGTATCACCCTTATGAACCGTGATCTGACAACGCACTTAGGGTACGGTACCGGTACCATGAGATTAACTTACACGGTTACAACTATCTCTACTTTCGCCATTCTACTATGAAAGCATTAAAAGTTCAATTTCACTGTCCCATCCACGGCAAAAACGGACAACACTAAAAGGCTGAAGGAAGAAACGGATGAAGTGGAAGAAAAGCGGAAGTTAGCGTGTTCCCAAAGGTGAAAAATTAAAAAACACTAAAAAGCTGAACACTAAAAGGAAGAAGTGGATGAAATTTCTTCCGACGGCTGGTGAGGTGGTTGAAGACACTAAAAAGCTGAACACTAAATGGAGGAAGTGGATGAAATTTCCTCCGACGGATTTCCTCCGACGGCTGGTGAGGTGGTTGAAGACGCTAAAAAGCTGAACACTAAAAGGAAGAAGTGGATGAAATTTCTTCCGACGGCTGGTGAGGTGGTTGAAGACACTAAAAAGCTGAACACTAAAAGGAAGAAGTGGATGAAATTTCTTCCGACGGCTGGTGAGGTGGTTGAAGACACTAAAAAGCTGAACACTAAAAGGAAGAAGTGGATGGAATTTCTTCCGACGGCTGGTGAGGTGGTTGAAGACACTAAAAAGCTGAACACTAAAAGGAGGAAGTGGATAAATTCTCTCCTCGACGGCTGGTGAGGTGCGTTTGAAGACACTAAAAAGCTGAACACTAAAAGGAGGAAGTGGATGAAATTCTTCCGACGGCTGGTGAGGTGGTTGAAGACTAAAAAGCTGAACACTAAAAGGAAGAAGTGGATGAAATTTTTTCGACGGCTGGTGAGGTGGTTGAAGTCACTAAAAAGCTGAACACTAAAAGGAAGAAGTGGATGAAATTTCTTCCGACGGCTGGTGAGGTGGTTGAAGTCACTAAAAAGCTGAACACTAAAAGGAAGAAGTGGATGAAATTTCTTCCGACGGCTGGTGAGGTGGTTGAAGACACTAAAAAGCTGAACACTAAAAGGAAGAAGTGGATGAAATTTCTTCCGAAGGCTGGTGAGGTGGTTGAAGTCACTAAAAAGCTGAACACTAAAAGGAAGAAGTGGATGAAATTTCTTCCGACGGCTGGTGAGGTGGTTGAAGTCACTAAAAAGCTGAACACTAAAAGGAAGAAGTGGATGAAATTTCTTCCGACGGCTGGTGAGGTGGTTGAAGACACTAAAAAGCTGAACACTAAAAGGAAGAAGTGGATGAAATTTCTTCCGACGGCTGGTGAGGTGGTTGAAGTCACTAAAAAGCTGAACACTAAAAGGAAGAAGTGGATGAAATTTCTTCCGACGGCTGGTGAGGTGGTTGAAGTCACTAAAAAGCTGAACACTAAAAGGAAGAAGTGGATGAAATTTCTTCCGACGGCTGGTGAGGTGGTTGAAGACACTAAAAAGCTGAACACTAAAAGGAAGAAGTGGATGAAATTTCTTCCCGACGGCTGGTGAGGTGGTTGAAGTCACTAAAAAGCTGAACACTAAAAGGAAGAAGTGGATGAAATTTCTTCCGACGGCTGGTGAGGTGGTTGAAGTCACTAAAAAGCTGAACACTAAAAGGAAGAAGTGGATGAAATTTCTTCCGACGGCTGGTGAGGTGGTTGAAGACACTAAAAAGCTGAACACTAAAAGGAAGAAGTGATGAAATTCTTCCGACGGCTGGTGAGGTGGTTGAAGTCACTAAAAAGCTGAACACTAAAAGGAAGAAGTGGATGAAATTTCTTCCGACGGCTGGTGGTGGTTGAAGACACTAAAAAGCTGAACACTAAAAGGAGAAGTGGATGAAATTTCTTCCGACGGCTGGTGAGGTGGTTGAAGACACTAAAAAGCTGAACACTAAAAGGAGGAAGTGGATGAAATTTCTTCCGACGGCTGGTGAGGTGGTTGAAGACACTAAAAAGCTGAACACTAAAAGGAGGAAGTGGATGAAATTTCCTCCGACGGCTGGTGAGGTGGTTGAAGACACTAAAAAGCTGAACACTAAAAGGAGGAAGTGGATGAAATTTCCTCCGACGGCTGGTGAGGTGGTTGAAGACACTAAAAAGCTGAACACCAAAAGGAAGAAGTGGACGAAATTTTGTCCTATCAATTTTGAAGCGAAGGCCGAACATTAGGAGAGTTAAATAGCCAAAACATATCCCGACGGAAGTGAGATTGGATGAAGACCCTTTTATTATTTAGAAAATACGAATCAGAAATGAATATTATCTGGCAGTTTACCACACATTTCAAACCCACAGATTGCCTTTGTGTTTTTGAGTAACAATGTGTTTATTATTTCGTAAACACGAAAGAAGAAATCAAAAATGAATAATATCGGCATATTACGATACAATAACATTGGCATAATATTTTACAATACAAAAACATTGGCATTCGGCACACATTTCATATCCACAGATTGCTGTGGTATTTAAGAGTACAGTAGTAATACGTTTATTATTTTGTAAATACAAATCAAAAATTAATAATATCGGGTAATTTACCACACATTTTATTTTCCTAAGATTGTCGACGTAACCATGAGTTACGTTGAACAAAATTATATTAATAGGGCATAATAATTTAGAATGATGGTATCGGTCATGGATTTGAATATTTTGCGCAACAGAAAATCATCCTATAGTAAAAAGTCGATGCTTTTAATCTATCATCGTCAAAAGTATGACTTGTTTTCCAACTTCGTGCAATTTATTGGGTATCGTAACCATTGCGACTTTAATTAATTTTCAATTTTTCGACGTAAGGAGTATGAATGTGTAAATTGGAAGTCTTGTTCATTATACATAGTGAAGTGTCGCCCTGAAGAACAGATCGTATCTGAGAAAATGAAAAATAAGGTTACAGTAAATTTGAACCCACGTACATTTGAACCCGTAATTTGGAGGCACGACAATTGCACCAATTGCAATATTTTTTTTACGTATATTTAAACCCATACAAACCCTAACCCGTGGATTTTAGCACCCGCATATAGATTGAACTCGCGGATATATATTGGTGCAAATGTATGGGTTCAAATGTACGTGGGTTCAAAAGTACGGTCATCGAAAAATAAATATTTATGTATTCAGAAGCACAAATGCCGTGCCAGTTGACCTGCCGAATGTTTATTGAAATACGTTGAGTAATTGCATTGTAAAATGCCTTGTAACTCTTTACGTGTGGAAAGATCAAAATTGTCAAATCAATTTCGATAACGTGGATGATAATAACTTGAAACAAGTAAGAATATTCTTGGTAAATTTCGTGTACAAATTTAAAACTTTAGTTCAGCGTCATAATACGTTAAATATAAACTTAAAGATAAGTATATTTGATGCTAACTAGAATGTAAAAGCATGAATAAGTTTTAAATAGGGGAGGGTGGGTGTTTCAAAATCATAAATTCCCATTGCCGTCTGTAAGAGTCTTCGCGATTACGCGTTAAAGAGACGTCTTTTCAGCGTATAATGATTTTTCTGTCGCGTAAAATAGTCAATCCGTGGCAACTACAAGATTCTAAAATGTCTTTATATATTAATTGAATTGTGTCCAACGTAACTCGCGGTTGCTTCTTCTTACGTCAAAATTTAAACATTACTTCTCTGAAATGCAACGGCGATCGGTGGACATAAAAATAAACACAATTTTACAAAATTCACAATTTTTGAATAACGCGGCCATTTGCGGACATAAAAATTTGTGGTAACTGCCCGATTATATAAAGCTTTGATCCTTATTTTCAATATTTTGCGAACTCGACAAATTTTAGAGGTACTTGTAACATCGCAATGCTACCTCTCCGATTATTTTAAAGATAAAACCGTTCAAAAAATCTTCTGTAAAATCTCGAAGTAATATATATTTAAGCACAATAAAAATTAATTGAATATATATACATTAGATTGATTATTTCAATCCCGCCCACAATTAACAGTACTTCCATTTTAGTTAGGATATGTTTTCTACACCCCGACCAAACATGATGTGTGCGGGAAGGACTCGAAATTTCAATAAAACTTTTATTGTTTACAGTTTTATTTTCAGTATTTTATATTGCCGCTTTTCAATCAAGAAATTTGCGTTGTCTTTGGACCGGATTCACGATTCCGCGCGTGGACAACATGAAATAAATATCGTAATAAATTTTACCAACGTAAAGGCGTTTACGGCCTAAATAACGCCACGCTGATAGTAACAATCAGCGATTTTAACAAAATGCTATTGCACGCGTTATTGGCGACTTTTTCATGATTCAAAAAAATGAAAAAATTCCAAAAGTTTACATTACTCAAAACTACTTTCGACTGTAATCCAAGTTAAATTAGCGATTCATTATGTTCGCTGAAAAGTTACTTAAAATGTGTTTATATCAATATTTCGCATAGAAGACTATGCTATAATAACAGTTCACGTTATTTTATATATATCACAAGAACAAAAAAAATTAGAAAATCCCCCCAATTTTAGGAAAATTGAAAAAATAATGTCTTTTTCTTTCATAATGCCAGTTTTGAATAGTAACCAATCAAAAAAAAAATATTAGCATCTATGAACAAAATGAGCGTTACACAGTGTTCTCCATCGCGGATTGGAGACGACGTCGTAGGAAAGCAGGTTGGCCGCCCCAGTTCATACGGTAAAAACAAGGCTTTTTTATCACAACCTTAGAACTCCTCAATCACTGTGCTGTCATGACCTTTGGCTTGTGCGATTTCATTCGTTCTGTCGGCCGCCGAATTACTTCGTCGTATTTTCGAATCTGGCGCAGGAATCACGACGTAATCGAAATCATTTCTTCTCGGACGCTTTCTACCAGACCTCACTTCTCGTCCGCGGCTTTTTCTTCTCATGCTAGAAAGCGAGTAGCTATAATCATCACTGAAATAATTGCCATCTCGTAGTATAAAGTGGACTGCAATGATATGATAGCACAATCCAGTGCTAGAGCAGGAGCATCTAGATGGTTTTGGAAGATATTCTACTGCGTGAACATTTTCCCCAAACACGTCACAAACTGTAAAAATGCCTGTTTCTGATGAATGTCCAACAGAACGTTTCTTTATACAGGATCGAGCTAAGCTTTTCTGTGTAATTCTGCTATGCTCAACTTTTACAATTGCTCCAGATGATATGTTTTTTTCTTCCTGTGATATTTTACATGCTTCTTCTGTTGTATATATTTTTGGTAATTTAATTGCACCGCTGGGTTGTTGGAGGTAGATGAACTCATTTTTGAGTTGATATTGTCCGAAGCCTGTTAATGCCCGAAGGAAGTCGTAGTAATACAAGTCTTGTACTTGTTTAAAAGTCGTTACTATGGTATCTAAGGGTAATTCTTTTCGTTCGGTTACAGATTTAATGACGTTATTCATTGATTCACTGATATTATTTGTGACAGCTCCACTAGAAAAAGCAGCAAATTTTCTGGTGACGAAGTTGCATGCGTGGCCTTTGATATCGTTCAAAACGTATTTTTCCAAATAGTCAACAAAAAGTTGACTCCTCGTTGACCGTATGTAGTCCAGTTTTTTATCAAATTCTTTTTCACTGTCGGATTCAATGAGTTGTATTACATCATCTTTCATTACTCGCATATCATCGGCTGTCTTATTGTGTTTGGAAGCCCATACTTCTATATCTTTGATAATGTGGTTTGTGCAGAAAATATTCTTTATTTTAGGAAAATGTGTTTTCAAGCTTTTTGTGAGACCTTTTTCCCGATCTGTGACTACTGGGATTGCACTTGTGTTTGTTAGATCAATGGCCGGGAAAATATTTCGTAGAAAATTCAGATGAGTCTTTTGAAATTTTCGCTCATGAATGAGAAATGCTATGGGGTAAATGGGATCGCCTCGCAGTTGGACGTGCCTCCCAACAATGATAGAAACATAGAAATCCCCTAGTTGAAAGGTTGTATCATATGATATCAGCTGTGGCAGGCACGTTTCCTTTGTTGAGAAATTAACAAGCGTTTTGGTTAAATCTATAATATCCGACGAGGCAAGATAAACGCACAAATCTGGATACACTGTGAACTGGCGGACGAAGTTTCCTGTGTATGTAGCATATCGTCGTAGACTGATTAATTCGTCCATCACCAATTTTCTCCTTCTAGATTCCCGGTATTGAATGTTTTCACATTGTTTCCTATTGCGTGGTCTATCAGTAGGCATCCTCTCTTGGCCTCTCCCACTTGATTCGATTTGAAGAGTGTCATAATTTTTTTTAGCTTTAATATTACGCTGCAAGTTTTGCCGAATATTTACCGTTACTGCTTTGGAGATGGGCAAGTATATTCCAGTGTGACAACGTGCATTGCCATGTCGCGTATCAACGTGTAAAGAACTATTTCCAATATAATGTATGAAATATATCGGCATTTCGTTTTGCAAATCCGACTCAAGAATGTATACATCTCTCTTAAAACCGTCAATTGTAGCTTTCCCCTTTCCAGTCGGATCCTTCAGTTGATAATATCGCCGTACTACGCCATGCTCTTTGTTCACATATCTTCCTTTCAATATAAACCGATACTGGTCGCATACAAAATCGTTTTTACATTCTTTGATTAGAGCTTGAAAAAAATACCCTGATCCACCATTCAGTTTCACCGCTGCGGAATGAGAAACGTTTTTTGCACCTTCAAGATAAGTTCGGGCTTCTTCGAAACTTAATCGGCGATTCCCAACTTGAATTATTTCAATCTTTTCACTCATATTAAATTTATATTTTTCTGAAACGTGAAAGCCATTTAATAAAAAGTTTTCTTCAGGTTTTCAATATTGTTCATTGTGGTATGACTCTAATATCATACCCGAGTTGATTGAGACTTACGATGGGAAGCCTATTCCGAAATCTAATCTGCTGATCCATAAGTTATAGCACAAATAGACTTTTCTCAAGAATCTAACCCTGCGGAAACGTTTGCTTGCTAAGGAGCACATTTGTATATTATTTAAAAACTATTTTGGCAAAATTTTCGCAGCCTACATAATGTTTTTTTTCTAACGAAAATTCATTGGCATGGATAGTCTATCTAATATTTCTTGCGTGGTCACTTCTATTTGTCTAGTCTAGGAAAAGCTATTAGTTAACATTAATACCATTTTTCAAATATTAGCGGATCTTTCACTCACTCTGAATAGTAACAATAACATACCGCCGATCAACAACTTTCATGAGGTCGTAATCGAACGACCTATTTATTTAATGCAATGGCAGCAGTTATTTCATAGTAAACCCGACTCGCATGCTGTGTCACTTTCGAAGATATACGGCCTATCGAGTATCTTCACAAGCAAATACAGTCCAGTTGTCATTCCATTTTTATACACTTGCCATGCTTGGACTTTGCGTGAACAAATGTAAGATTGTTCGATATCGCAAGATTCATGCCTAAAACACCTATAATGCGCATTTTTGTTAAAAAATCTCTTCGTAATTTCCATCAAAAACTCCTATTTCGCAATTGTGATATTACTTAGTAAAAGAGAAAAATTGTGCCATGACGCGGCGTTATGAGGAGGGATCCCCGTTTTGTGCTGTCACTCATTTATGACAAATAGATAGTTGCTTTTTTGGCACTGGTAAAATTCGCGAGAGTTTTAGCTGAATACGGCAAACAAAATTTGGAGTTAGCTTAAGTTTTGATGATTGCTTAAAGTACGAATAATCAGGGGCGCAGCCAGGATTAAAAAGGAGGGGATCGGGGTGGAGGTTTCAAAATCGGAATAGGACATCGACATTCCTATGCAACTGCTTCTGAAAGTCTGGCCGCTTTTACGCGTTCGTAAAAGAGCCTACTATTCCCGTGTATTACGCTATCGATTCAGGACAGTTACCATAATTTAAATGTGTTCAGTGTAACTCGCGATTGCGCCGACTTAATACGATTTACTTCTTCTATAGACCTCGGCAATCTGCGGACATGAAATGTGAGATATTCAGCAGGAGCATGCGAATTTGCCATGGCCGCTAGAAAAATCACAAGCTCTGCTACGAAATCCCAGAGGACACAATTTAAATTAGTACAATAACAATACTCAAAATACTAATAAATGTCTCGCATTGTTAATTTATTTGTGTTCAATTTAACCTGCGACTGCGTAGATACAATATAAAAGCATTGCTATTTCAAAATTCCATGGCAATCCGCGTACATAAATATGTGTGATAAAAACCCGATTATAATTTGTTATGATTCGTATTTTTGCAAATTCGACAACTTAGCTGTGCTCGCAATATTGACTCCGCTCTGTCGCAACTCGCAATGCTGCAGGCCCGTCACTCATATCATTTTTAAGATATCACCGTTGGAAAAATATCTAGGTCTGCGATGAAATCCAACGCAGTGAAGCTCATTTAAAAAACTATAAACAATTGGATATAGCTAAAATTAATTATATATCTCCATAATTCGGGGAAAAGTCGCATCGGTTTCTGTCGGTAGTTTTAGAATTGGTAAGAAGGTATATCGCAAGCACGATTGACTGTGTTTAGATTTCAGTGACGTAGGCACACGTAATTTTGCGATTGGCAATGTCTAAAAACTACTATACAACTAGTTCTTTTCGTCGTTAAATTAAATTTCGTCTGATATTTATTCAAACAATAGGAACTAAATTATTATAACTAATTAATATGAGTGAAAAGATTGAAATAATTCAGGTTGGAAATCGCCGATTAAGTTTCGAAGAAGCCCGGACTTATCTCGAAGGTGCAAAAAACGTTTCCCATTCCGCAGCGGTGAAACCGAATGGTGGATCAGGGTATTTTTTTCAAGCTCTAAGCAAAGAATGTAAAAACGATTTTGTATGCGACCAGTATCGGTTTATATTAAAAGGCAAATATGTGAACAAAGAGCATGGCGTAGTACGGCGATATTATAAACTGAAAGATCCGACTGGAAAGGGGAAATCTACAATCGATGGTTTTGAGAGAGATGTATACCTTCTTGAGTCGGATTTGCAAAACGAAATGCCGATATATTTCATACATTATATCGGTAATAATTTCATTAACTTGGACAGGCAACAAACAAATGTTATGATTCCGAACAAACAATTTGAGAATATTGACGACAGAATATCATTGAATAAGAATAGTTTGGATAAGGAAATGGTTGGAATTAAGCGACAACCTACAATTTCGGCACATATCGACTCAAGTGCCCTCGATAAGCAAAGTGCTAAATTTGAACATAAAACAGCTGTACAAAAAGAAATTTCAAATGGTGAATTCTTTGCTACCACTGAGTTTGCCATACAATCAAATAATTTTGTACGTCAATTTTCGGTTTATCCAGATTTGCTCCTTTACTTAGCTACCGCAGACATTATAAAGATGACAAAAATCCTGGTCAACTCGTCAATAAAAAAGCAAGAATTGAAACAGTTGATTTCTTACGATCAAACTTTTAAATTGGGAAAGTATTATGTTTCGATTTTATTTGGAAGACAGGTCCATATCCAAGAAGATCCCTCCTACCCAATAGCATTTTTTATACATGATCAACAACCTCAAGTTCATCATCACATTGATTTCTTACGAAACATTTTACCGGCTATTGGGCTGACAAAGACCGGGTTGATTCCTTTAGTAACGGATCCTGAAAGCGGAATTTCGAAAGGGATAAAAATTCATTTTCCCCGGATTCAAAATGTATATTGTTCAAAAACCGTTTTTAAAAATATTGAATTATGGGCTTCAGATGCTCAAGCTTCGCAGGAAGATATCTCTCGTATGAAAATGGATGTAACAGACTTGATCGATTCGAGGAATGAAGAAGAATTTCTCAATCGACTAAATCATATTCGATTAACTAGAAATGGAGATTTTGTTGAATATTTGGAAAAGAAAATTGTTGATGACATAAAAAATCACGTGTGTTATTTTATAACAAAAAAGTTTTCTGCTTTCAGTCAAGGTACCACAACGAACATTGTGGATGAAGTACTTGAAAACATGTTGAATTCCATTTCTTCGTACGACGACATGTCACTGGACACGATAGTTTTAATTATTAGACATGTTCAAGAAATATACTATTTTGAATTTCTTGGTACATTTTCAGGTTTGGGGAAATATAATGTTAAAACCTGTTTTGAACATTCTCTTCGCCATAGAGATATATTGCCTGTACTTGCAATTCCCAATATTGAAGATATTGTCGAGGATGTGACTAGTGGAAAAAATCCATTGGACCGGGAAATAGTAAAACGTCCAAAATACCAGGTGACACAGAAAACTTTAGCCAAAATATGTGTCGAAAAAAATCTTGTTGGGATATCTAGTCCAGGAGTTTTTACTGTTGCTGGTGTGTACAAAGGAGAAGTTCACGCCGTTCATATTCATCCTAAACCATATAAATGCTCGTGTCCCAGCAAATCAGGTTGTTATCATATTCTTGCCGTAAAAATGTTTATTGAACCGGGCCAAGCAAAATCCAAGAAAAATGACACTATATATAACCTATCCACTTTAAGTAAAAGAAAACGTGTAAAATCCTCAATTCTGGAAGTAGAGCACAAGTATTTCCCGACTACATCAACTCCGAAAAAGAAGTCTACTGTGGAGGCAGTAAATTTAGATCTATCTTTCGTTAAAAAATCAGCTTTGTTTGATATATCCGACGCTACCGTGCCTGTAGACCTCTCATTGGACGAACTGAAAACAGAAAGCTTCAGTTCTTTTGATGATTTGCCTTTGAGAAAGACAGACAATTCGACAACACACCCATGGGAAACAGCATATGTGTGGTATGGCGAGAAAGACATTCCTGAAAACAAGCGTTTACTTTGTTCCAGTGTCAGCAATGACCAGTGGCTACTAGGAGAGGCAATAGAGAGTGCCATTGGTGGTCTTTCTATACATCAATTTAACTCGGCATTTTTGGTAGTAGAAAGCTTTTTAATATCAGCTGCACTCAACAATTCAACTAAACCAATTGCAGATTTTGCTGTTCTCAAACAACCGATCAATTATGATTCATTGGTCTTTGTAGTCAACACATCCCAACATCCAGGGGTTCATTGGTTTATAGTTATAGCAGACATCAAACATAAAAGTTTAGTGGCCATCGATTCGTCTGAGACCTGTTCATCAATTGCAACCAAGTACCATCTACTTGAGCAAGCTTTCAAAATTTTATACTTATTCTTTGCGATTGCAGGGGTGAAACTTAAGCCCACGGAATGGGAGCTGATTCTGTGTTCGGATGCTCCACAGCAGATTAATAGTTACGACTGCGGCGTCCACTCTGTTATCAACGCTTACTGTGTTTTCAATCACATTCCGCTTATAGCACACTTTGATTCCGCGGAAGTACGAGCATGGATAAAAAGCGTTATTATTAATTTTTCCGGTGAGGCCAAAACTCACCACAGCAAGAACGAGCTAACTGAAGCAAGGGAGATATCGAAGTCCCAGTGGATCTCTTCTTTCGCCGGATTAACTGGGATCGGGACAAAAACATACCATGAATGTTTTCCTATGATACAAAAGGAAAAAAGCGGTTGGACAACTTGCGATATGGATAAATGCACGGGGAACAAGAAAGACGAGACTCAAGTAATGTGTGTAAATTGCCGAAAATGGAGCCACAGGACCTGTTTACCAGAAAGTATATTATATGACGTGACGTACTATGTATGTCCACATTGCAAAAACCCATGAATTGCCCACGTCAGTTTTTGCAGATTTAAAATATTTACTGTTAAAAGCTCTCTTTCGTGTTTTTTTATTCCTTCAAGTAATTATGTAGCCCATGTATTTAACTATTAAGTCGCATTGTATCGGTGTTTTCCTTTCTTATTCCAGGACATCGACTCCCGGAGATTTATCATTTGTTTTTCACATTCATCGCCTGCGTCGTCAGTTTTTCTTCACATTTCAAGTAGTTACAGTTAAAAAGCTTGGTTTCGTGTGTTTTTATTTATGTAATTATGTAGGTATCATTCGCACTGTAATATAGTCCTGTTGCGAGCTGTTTACTTTCTTATCTCAGGATAGCGATTTCCATGGATTTATCATTGTTTTTCACATTCTGATATTTTATGCAGGAAAAAATAAATAAATGTAAAAAATAATATAGTGGAACACAGCGTATCAACTGGGATGAAAATCATAACAACAATACAGTATTGGCAGGCGCGCGGTCAGGATTTCCAAAAGTGGGGGTTAAAATCAGGACCGAAAATTTCCATGCAACAGACGGTTGCCGCGATTGCAAAACGAGATTTTTGACTTTTTACAGTACTACCACGGCAATCCGCAGTTATAAAAATGTGTGTCGCAGGGATACGAAAATTTGCAATTAACAAACATAAAAAAAATTTTACCCTGTCGCGGGCCATCCTAAAACAAAACTTATAGTGTTCTCCGTTTTATTTTTAGTATTTTATATTGCCCAATTTTTAATCTTGATAAGTTAGGTTACGGATTCACTTCTTTATTTATCATCTCGCCGGTGATGAATATAATAACTCAGAGTTCCGTGCGAGAGCAAAAAAGCAATTATCATCGTCCTTGCGGCACAAACTTATGTCGATGAAAATTTGTGATCTCATGCGAATAGAAACCGATGTAAAACGTCACTTTTAGTGACTTCAACCACCTCATTATTCGTCGGAAGAAATTTAAACCACTTCTTCCTTTTAGTGTTCAGCTTTTTAGTTATTTCAACCACCTCATTATTCGTCGAAAGAAATTTCATCCACTTCTTCCTTTTAGTGTTCAGCTTTTTAGTGTCTTCAACCAGCTCACCAGCCGTCGGAGAAATTTCATCCACTTCCTCCTTTTAGTGTCAGCTTTTTAGTGTCTTCAACCACCTCATTATTCGTCGGAAGAAATTTTCATCCATTTCTTCCTTTTAGTGTTCAGCTTTTTAGTGTCTTCAACCACCTCAGCAGCCGTCGGAGGAAATTTCATCCACTTCCTCCTTTTAGTGTTCAGCTTTTTAGTGTCTTCAACCACCTCACCAGCCGTCGGAAGAAATTTCATCCACTTCTTCCTTTTAGTGTTCAGCTTTTTAGTGACTTCAACCACCTCACCAGCCGTCGGAAGAAATTTCATCCACTTCTTCCTTTTAGTGTTCAGCTTTTTAGTGACTTCAACCACCTCACCAGCCGTCGGAAGAAATTTCATCCACTTCTTCCTTTTAGTGTTCAGCTTTTTAGTGTCTTCAACCACCTCACCAGCCGTCGGAAGAAATTTCATCCACCTTCCTTTTAGTGTTCAGCTTTTTAGTGTCTTCAACCACCTCACCAGCCGTCGGAGAAATTTCATCCACTTCTCCTTTTAGTGTTCAGCTTTTTAGTGTCTTCAACCACCTCACCAGCCGTCGGAAGAAATTTCATCCACTTCTTCCTTTTAGTGTTCAGCATTTTAGTGACTTCAACCACCTCACCAGCCGTCGGAAGAAATTTCATCCACTTCTTCCTTTTAGTGTTCAGCTTTTTAGTGTCTTCAACCACCTCACCAGCCGTCGGAAGAAATTTCATCCACTTCTTCCTTTTAGTGTTCAGCTTTTTAGTGACTTCAACCACCTCACCAGCCGTCGGAAGAAATTTCATCCACTTCTTCCTTTTAGTGTTCAGCTTTTTAGTGACTTCAACCACCTCACCAGCCGTCGGAAGAAATTTCATCCACTTCTTCCTTTTAGTGTTCAGCTTTTTAGTGACTTCAACCACCTCACCAGCCGTCGGAAGAAATTTCATCCACTTCTTCCTTTTAGTGTTCAGCTTTTTAGTGTCTTCAACCACCTCACCAGCCGTCGGAAGAAATTTCATCCACTTCCTCCTTTTAGTGTTCAGCTTTTTAGTGTCTTCAACCACCTCACCAGCCGTCGGAGAAATTTCATCCACTTCTCCTTTTAGTGTTCAGCTTTTTAGTGTCTTCAACCACCTCACCACGCCGTCGGAAGAAATTTCATCCACTTCTTCCTTTTAGTGTTCAGCTTTTTAGTGACTTCAACCACCTCACCAGCCGTCGGAAGAAATTTCATCCACTTCTTCCTTTTAGTGTTCAGCTTTTTAGTGACTTCAACCACCTCACCAGCCGTCGGAAGAAATTTCATCCACTTCTTCCTTTTAGTGTTCAGCTTTTTAGTGACTTCAACCACCTCACCAGCCGTCGGAAGAAATTTCATCCACTTCTTCCTTTTAGTGTTCAGCTTTTTAGTGACTTCAACCACCTCACCAGCCGTCGGAGGAAATTTCATCCACTTCTTCCTTTTAGTGTTCAGCTTTTTAGTGACTTCAACCACCTCACCAGCCGTCGGAAGAAATTTCATCGACTTCTTCCTTTTAGTGTTCAGCTTTTTAGTGTCTTCAACCACCTCACCAGCCGTCGGAAGAAATTTCATCCACTTCCTCCTTTTAGTGTTCAGCTTTTTAGTGTCTTCAACCACCTCACCAGCCGTCGGAAAAATTTCATCACTTCTTCCTTTTAGTGTTCAGCTTTTTAGTGTCTTCAACCACCTCACCAGCCTTCGGAAGAAATTTCATCCACTTCTTCCTTTTAGTGTTCAGCTTTTTAGTGTCTTCAACCACCTCACCAGCCGTCGGAAGAAATTTCATCCACTTCTTCCTTTTAGTGTTCAGCTTTTTAGTGTTTTTTTAATTTTCACCTTTGGGAACACTCCAACTTCCGCTTTTCTTCCACTTCATCCGTTTCTTCCTTCAGCCTTTTAGTGTTGTCCGTTAGGTACCTATGTTAGTCGTTGGTTATATCAGGCAGACTGGGTGGTAACGATAATACGATAGGATTTTGATAGTAGATAAGCATGGTACATGAAATTTCCACTTATTGCAGTATTAATTAAGAGGGAGAGAGAGAGAGATTTCATTTCAACAACACACTGAACCACACCAGACTGACATATAGTTTTGTATGTAATTAGATAGAACATCAAAAGAAAGACCATGACAGAATGTTGGGACACTCCTCACTTGCACATACTTATTATTTTCACGAGAATGTTGAACAGCCGTAATATTGTTATTGTCTCTGAGATTGCTTATTATTTTTGAACAAGCAGCTAAGCTCTCCACATCTGTTTTGTTTTGCATTCTAGTTGGCTCTTCATTTTGTCCAATAGCATGCATAGCCTAAGATTATTCCGCATATGGCTGCTCATATTCTGATATCTGCATGTGCATGTTTTTGTTGGGTTTCTGATATTCCACATGCATGATCTTTTATTTCTATTCGAGTGGTGTGTTTCTTTGTGAGGGTTGTAGAAGGTGTAATTTAACATTGGACATATTGGATTCTCCCTTTATTTTTCAATTTGCTGTGGTATTCCATGATTTGCCTTGTGTGTATACAAAATTTTATCCCAGGTTAAGGTTTTGCTGTGAAGTTAACGTGAAGGCCAACATACAAATGGTTAGTGTGGTTTGAGAGTTTTGCATGGTTTGTGAAGATTATTTACCCTGTGTCTCAACCAGAATTCAACTCAGGTCTTTCAACTTGCGTTTTAAAGATAAATAACTAATGATCAATATTTACTCAAAATAATAATTTCTTCTCAACAAAAGTAGGGTAGTGACTAGTGAGTGTTATTTCCTAATATGTAACCCTTGAATATTTTACTCGCAGATTTATTTTCTGTTTTTCAGGTCGTTTGTGATGACCAATTCAATGGCTAGCTTATTGAATATAAAGGGTGTATACATCATCAAAATTGGCAGTCTTATTTATCTATGATTAATTTGAATTGACAACAATTGTGTTACATTAAGTAAATGAAGAAATGATCCTGTGAAATAACAATCCTAATTCCTTTGTCCTTGCAGAAGTCAATATCTAAGATTGAAAAAAACCTTACTCATAACCTTGGTAACCAACATATTCCTATTCCTCGTTGTCCTACCTTAATTAATTATAATTACTTATACTGTTACTTGTACCTTTAAATACTTATTACAATCTGGACTATAATTTGGCAATAATGAAAAATCGTTAGGGACTTAAAGCCCATACTTGCATACTGTTGTATTATGGGTAGTTTTATTGTTATTGACTTATGTTCTCCTAGAATACTTTTATAAGGTGTGAGTGTCTCAATGCTTTAATGTGAGCCATTGCAGTTCCTCAAGTCTGCAATTGCAAGTTTACCAAAGAATAGCCCTATCAGTCTATGGGTTATTACCAGGTTTGTTGCTAATGATTAATTAAATAGTTCTGTAAGTATGTTGTTTTTTAGATATTCATGTCCAGTGTATTGCTTCCATAAAAAGTCAGTTTTGTGTTTTTTCTACTCTGCTTCAACATCTTTAAAGCAGCACCTGACAAAAATACTGTAGTCGAAAATCAAGACGAAGGAGTTCGAGTATCAGGTCTGGTCTGCTGGTTAAAGTTTCAATTCAAGTTGGTGCACTCAGAAGTCTAGTAAAATTGCTAAAAAACAATGAATAACAAATCTGGGTTATATTAGCACAAAACTAAATTTTCTGTACAACTGTACAGAATTGTTTTTATTTTCAAGGCTTACCCAAATTTATTTTTGAGTTTCAGGTCAAGTCTCACAATTTTTTGTGTTTGATTCGAATCTTTCTGTTCAGAGGAATAAGGTTCGCGTCCTTGAAACATGTGACTTGATTCAAGTCAACGGATTGAGTATTTCAGCCCTGCTTTCAATTCTTTCACAAATAGAATACTAAAATAGCTACATATATGCCCAATGTCATGAGATAGGTCAATGCAATAGTAAATATTTATTACTTCAATTGTGTTTGCTCGTCAAATGGAATAACGCAATGTCTGAACTAGATGTAATTTATTAACATTCAAACTGACCGAATCCAACATACAAGAGCCATTGTTTTCTACTTTGAAAGAAATATTATTTGAACATACATAAATGCGAAAAATTAAATGTAACTCGTTGAAAAGATTACTTTCCCAGCAAGAGATTGCCAAATTTATTGTGGCAAATGAATTTTGGTTTTAGATTGTGAAGTCATGTCCATTGCATTATTGCAATCCGGTTTTCATGGGAATCCCCTAACCAAGTTTTATTTACATAATAGACTACAAAACCTGCGAACCTACAAAAAAATCAAAATGAATTCCTGTCTAATTTTAGCCATAAAATTTTACAGAATTCTTCTTTATAAGCCTGTAAATTATATTAATTGCTGTTTGCTAATAACATTAACTTAATATGAACACAATGCCACAAGTCAAGGCAAAGTTTACAAACATTTATATGACTATGCCATAATTTATGACTATGCTATGAAGTTTTACCCAAAATATTTTATATCTTTGTAATGATTAAAGTTATGTTTGCATGACATTATATCAAGCAATCAATCTATGCTCAAACATATTACTTATGAATTATCACTGATAAAACAATAAACTTGCTTGACTTCGTTTAAGCAAGTAATGTAAGAGTAAGATATGTGGAATTGTTTGACAATAGAAAGAAGCAAGACATTTTTTGAAAAAAAATTTCATCTTGATGTCTCTGAATCAGGTCGACTAGCCTAAAGTAAATGCAAAATATAGTTTGGTGGCTCAGTGCCTTGTTCAGAGCAAAATTTTACTTTACTTCAATTTTTTTTTATTTAGGAATTATAAAAATTAAGCATTCAGCTAAAAATAATATCATTTGCTCATGTAAACCTCATAAATTACAATTTATTACATTGTTGGCTTTGATCTTCCATCATAATTTCCCTGTTGCCATAATAAAATATACCGTAAACAAATATGCCGCTGATCTGTTCTTGCTCAAGGATAATTTCGTGTTACGCTGAGATATATTTAACCTAAGTAGCTATAAGTGGCGTAAGGTCATAGCCAATGCCCTCAAGGCTCTCATTAACTTGTAGATTTTCCTACGAGGCTGCTAAAAAGTAACTGTATGGACTGACTTGTTTTAATAGGGAGAAACTCAGTAAGAATATTATTATGAAAAATTGTGAATTAAACTTTTTGAGATATTAAATTTGAATAAATGAATGTTTTCCTTTTTTTTTATATATTTAGGCAGTTTTTTTTGGATAAAGATATTCCTGTGTCTCGTGGAATTTAGTGATTGTTATAGGTAATTTTATGGCGTTTTCATGTGTACCGTAATTGCTGATTTATAGAGTGCTAAACTGTATTGAACACCTATATAAAGGTAGACAAACAAGTAACTTAAAAAAAGCATGTTGTGTTGGATTTTGTACTTCGATTCGATGAAAAAGCTCGTAAACAAAAATCTGATGTACGGTATATAATGTGTTTTGTACAATGTTTCAAAGGAAAGCAATTTATATGATGGCGCATTGCTGTGGAACTGTAAATGTTTGTATATGCAACCTGCAGCTTTCACTGGAAGACTTTCTCACAAAAATATTGTCAAATGCTGAGATGGTATTTCGTATAAAATTGCCAGGTAATTTTTGACATGTTAGTTTCTTCATGGATACATTATTGCACGATGACTAAATAAATAATACATCAGCCATAAATGTCAGCCATTTCCAGCAATATTTTTTTCACAAAATTTATCATACTTCGCACACAAATACAGTTCAGCTCATCAGCGGGTCATTCTCGGTTTTTCATAATTTATAAATTATGTGGACATGGAATATTTGGAAATAAATTGAATCACCCTATATTGAATTACCGTGAGTTTTTAGTTTAAGGTTGACAGTTTTGTATTTTTTTGGCAGTTTCCAGTTCCACAGATTCACAATGTAACTCGTATATCAACCAGTATGTCAACAAGACATTCAACAAAAGCTGGAAAATTTTAGTTTCATTTATATATATAGGTTCCTCACTGCTACTATCAATATTTTATCACAGTAATAAAAGAGGAATGTGTGTGTAATGTCTAGAAACCTTGGCTTTTGTCTTCCAGTAAAAGGCATACTTTCTTACGAGATTGATGGTGTTTATTTTCGTGAATCTTTATTTGCCTTCTCGTAGGAGTGTAAAGAATAAATGAGACAGTAAAGTTTAATAAACTTTAATGTGAATTATACAAACCGAAAGTAAAGATTTTTTGGGTATTGTAAATTGTAATATGTGTTTATTCTGAGAACGGAATAATTGCTTTTTACAATAGCACTTGGTATTACTCGATATTCAGTCTTGTTTCTCTTTTACGCCCAGAGCCACTTTTAGAGCAAACCATAGGCTTTAGGAAATATTAGCAGTCAAATTTAATATAATGTGATTAAGATTCTTAGTGTTATTTACAAATTAATCATAAATAAAAGGATTAAATCATTATTAATTAATTAATAATAATCATTATATATTCCACGAATATATTCATTTTGAATTATAAGTTATTTTATAACTCTCTTACAAGCCATTTCCTATTTAGATTATATGTATCTTATTATGCTTCATTTCATAATGATGTGTACAAATGACTTATTCCAAAATGGAAACGTCTCTTATATAGCTAATCCTTATTGACATTGCTTTATCTTCAAGTGTTGTGTATTCAGGATTAATATGGAAGAAAATTGATTTTGTGTCTGAGTCTGATTATTCTTGTATACTGACAATTTTAGGCCTGCTTCTTAGGTATTGCCAAGCAGTGGACCATTGTTAGAGCATGCCTTATAACTATGTATCATACTTGGTTGATAAAATATATTTGCATTGTTTGGGAATGGATATGGTCTGGAGTTGTCAGTTAATCCATTAATTGCATCCTTGGATTGTGTGAAATGCTATTTTATCTGATGATAGCGCAGAGTGTTTATCCACAATAATAAAAGCAAATATTGCATCACTTTATATCTATATATATATGAGTGAGGATTCCTGGTGATATAAGGATTCAACATACCTGAATTAGAATTTAGTTTTCATTTGATAATTTCATCACCAGGCATTTAGAAATTGAATATTTCGCTATTAAGGCTCAGTGGCAGGAGCGTAGATGAAATTATTGAAGGAGGGGTTCTGAAGTTATAATGGGGGAGGGTGTTGATCCCCAAAACCCCTTGTCTACTCCCCTACTCAAAAGCTTTTGCAATGTGTGTTGTATTTATGGCAAGATAGGCTTTGATTTCCTTTATGAGATACACAATCATTGTTTAAAATGCAAAGACTATATAGGCCTATTAATATTATGAACATCATGTGATACACAAATATTTTTTCATATTTTGTTCGCACAGTATTCATTAGCGTTAATCATGAAAATTGACACAGAATTTGAATTCATTGCTAAATGATAAATTTAAAGATCAATGAGAAATTTAAATATTCATGAACTTGTTATTGCTGTAATATACGTTTCATATCACTATTTTTATCCAAGTTCATGGACTTTTCAAGTTTGAATATCACTCAACCTTGTCCAATGCTTTCTCAAATAATTATTTTTCTTCTTTATTTGATATTATTGATAGCGGTATATTGGTTGTCAATTGGCTACTAATAACGCAACAATTTCCTGTGTGGACTAAAGTACCTTTTCATGTTTGAGTTGTACATTCCATTCCGATAAGCATGTGACGTGTGTGCATAACTTGTTTATTTGAGTCCTGATGCAATAACTTCGATCCTAAAATGTCTCATATTTATACTTAATCAACCTATGGCCATAGTTTCAGAGGTCTTTTTATGTATGGATCATCATCGATTCTTGTTTTGCCAATTTTTTTTTCAACTATGCCCCACCGGTCCACAGTTCAATTAATTATTAACATAGTGTGATTTATTTCTCTAGGTTGAAATGCTTCAGATTTATGCATATCATTTGATCAAGCTTGATGCTTTGTTAATAGGCTTGGTTAAGCTTGGCATGGCTTATAAGACTTTCAACGTACCCACAACAGCTCTGCTAATCATTAATGCATGCCACAAAATTTGAAAAAGTTTTTCATCCATGTATGGTAATGGCAGGCTAGTCCTTGAGATACCTAGTTGACAAGGGCATTCTTATGTCTGTACTCTGATAATAAATGTTGATATAAAAAATCTTATATGGGGAAATTTTAGGTCATTTTACTTGAAATCTATTTAGTTTATTGTATTGATTTGGTGTCTTAATTTAATCTAAGGCCATCTTTTACAGCTGTGTGATAAATATCACTGTTCTTTGAATTTGATAAGTTGCAATGTTGTAGATCCAGTTATATTCTTTTGTTTCAATGTTATAGATAACAGGATTATAAAAACAAAATATTGGACTAAAGATTCCAACTAAGATTTCAAATGAATTTGATTTGAAGCAAAATATTGTATGAAAGGGCATTTTCATCCCATTTCATGTAATAAATAATCAAATTGACTTTTGATGCTAGAATATCAAGGGAATTTAGTTTACGTTTAATTCCAAAAAGTGATATTTGCAGAAAAAAGCTATTTTCAGGAAATCAAAAATTACTAAATTAAGAAAGAGCATATTTCTTTCTATTTTTGCAATTCTTCTTTTATTTGTTATGGGCTATATTGAAAGGAACTGGTTACAGTCCTAGACCCTAGTCAACAATGGACATTAATAATTCATGCATTGTAATCTAAATATTTTAGCATTTTTAGTTATGATTCCTTTATTTGTTTGTGACATCTTTGGTATTATTCTTTCCCTTTGTATAATAGATATTGTTAAAATTCTCAACATTCTACACCTTTTGTGTGCATTGTATTTACCGTTAAAATTGTTACATTACAATAGAAAGCCTTTCGTTGAAAGAAGAATGACGTCATATCAAAATATTTTGAAAAAAGAGATTGTGCCAAAATTTTTTGTTTTATTGTTTGCGATAAGTCCTCGTAAAGTTGGTCTTCAAATTATAAGAAGTGGAGAATTGATAAAATTATTTATTGTCATCCGGCAGTTTCAATTTTTTATTGCTGTTTCACTTAGTTGTGAATTGATTTATTATGTTTGAAATAAGAATAAATAATCAGACAGTTTAAGTGTTTCTATTTTAATTAACTGCCTAATAAATCTATAGCATTTTTACTTATCTCATTATCAAATGCAATATAATATGTAAGTGTAGCTCATTACTTATCGATTTTAATCGCTAATTATGTTGATAGGGATAGGTATTTGTCTGTTTGTTTGTCTGTTAGATTCACGCGATGTCTCACGAAAGCGAGATTGAATCTGCTCCAGATGTGCATGTGCATTCATCATATGTCGTACCAGAAGCCTAGGCTATTGATTTTGGATGATGTATGTCGTATAATTAGCGAGTTATTAATTAATTAGTGAACGGACACAAGGTGTCACTATGGAGTAAGAGCGCTGTTTTGGGGGATCCCCTAACTTTCGATCGATAAGTCTTCGGTCTCTGACCGATATTCTCGTTACATAGTTGATAGTTAAACATAGTTAATTCCATTAGCAAACTGGATAATCTATATTCTATGATAACAAATCCGGACATAATGTTCGCTTCATTAGATGATGCTACCGGTATATAAAACTTTTTTATCTGGTCAATTTCGTTTTTGTGTAGCACTAACAATAACAGCTAATATTAAAAGTTCCATAGTTTCTTGTGGTCAAAAAACAGATTTTAAGTCGTTTGGAACATATTCTAGAGAGAACATATTTTTGTTCTAGATTTCTGAAACTTGGGTACATTCATACACAAATAGAAGTTCGATTTTTTGGGGGTCACACAGTATTTCTCCATTGACCCTGTATGGACCCACAGGTATGAGTTTTTTATTTTGTATAACTAATTCATGATTTATTATTTTACAGCATATATTTACTAGGCTAGAGTAGTATTGGTTTAAGAATGAACTTGGTTCCCTTAGCCTAGTTAGTACTGTGGTTATCACAACTGGATAAAGGGAAACTGAAGAAGAAACACAAACGGAAACTGCATAATGAGGTGATTATCTCATTCATTGTTTTCTCTTATTGTATTGGAACTTGCTACTAATTTATATATCATTGTGAATTGTATTTTATCATTGTTATAGTATAATTTTGCTATAAAATACGGTTATCAAAAGTCAAAACATAGTTTTAGATAAAGTGATATTTTAATAGCAAGTTTTGATTGGGGTAGCTTTTCTTGGTATACTTTGGATGAGATATTGGCAAATTAAATTGGAAGCATAGTTTAATATCTTTGTCCATAATCACATACAAAATTGCTGTGCTACTTATCAGGATGGTTCACTTCTCCATTGACTTTCGACTGGTTGTGGTTGCCACCAACCATATTCACGATAAATGTATTTTGTATAAATTTGTATGTCCCCTGTTATGATTAAGGTACCTATATTAATCGAAGATTTCATAGATTTTTTTTTAATTTTCAATTTTTATTTTCAAGTTATCTTCATCTCTAATCATTGTGTGTTTTTTCAAAAAGCCTCAGCAAAAAGAGAGCAGCTCCAAGACCTCCGGTCCCTGGAGTTCAAAGTACTCCCGCTGGAAAAAACAAAGAAAATGAAAAGTAAATATTATTCATCTCATTTTTGTTCTGCGCTTTTTTATATATGCTTCAATTATTAATTAATTTACCTGCTTATTGTTTTAAAAGAATACTAAAGAAGGAAAATGGTCATGGAGAAGATCTAAACATGAATGAAAATATAATTTTAAAAGTGGTCATGCCAGATCAAACTGAAGATGAAATTGAAGTACCTGGATTGTGAGTTGAAAAGTTTTTCAATTTCCATTTCAAGATCATCATTGTTCACCAATAAAGAACTCATTTATTAGGTTATTCTCTCTAAACAAGGCTCTATACCAGTGTTTCTCAAATGGTGAAGCCAGCCCCACAAGATGGTGACTCGATCTCGCCTGCCTAATTTTTGATATTCACGTTCCACTTCCATCCACATATTTTAACATATTTTTTGAACAAAACATACTTTCGCCTTACTATCTGTTATGTAGCGTATTGTTAACTACCGTAGTTATTTTCAAATGGGGAGCGAGACTTGACAAATTCTAAGAACGGGGGCACGGCTCAAAAAGTTTGAGAACCACTGAATTTTAGTCTTTCGATTTGGCTCCAAACAGAAGTTTCTCATATCCATGTAGAAAATTTCATACATGTTATTATTTCATCCATGTGAATAAAATTCCTAGACTTTTTTTGCTTAATATTTAGATTATAATTAAGCAATTTGTTACATCCACTCAAGTGATATTTTTTTAATATTTGTTTTTACAGAATACCTTTGATGGATCTGCGAATGCAACTGTGTGCTAAATATAAACTTTCTCCAAGTTCTTATAAACTTGAACCGATTGAATTAGATGGAAGAGCAATACCTTTCACACAATCAAGTACAGTTGTATCAATTAATGCAAAAGCTGTTGCTCTCAAAACGAAAGCTAAAGAGCCAGTGAAAATTGCACCACCTAAAGTAGTAGAGGTTAGATTCTGCTTATTGGACACGTCAGTGTACATAACGATCGTTTCAATATTATGTTGTTGTTCTTGTTATTCTTCTCCTTCGTCATGATGAAATCGCTTTTCTCTTCGAATACTGGACCAATTGCTTTGAAATTTTCAGTGGTTAAAGAATGATATTTTTGCCAGAAGGCTATTACTTTTACCTATCTCAAAAATTTCTGTGGACTTCAAGAGATTCGTTTTTTATGTGTCAGAATAAAAAATAGTGACACCTTGTGACATGTCCATTTATTTGAGCATAGCTCTCTTGTTTTCTAAGGAACAATTTTTTTTTCAAAAATGGTGATTCTGATGAATTGTAGTTATGATAGGTATATTCTGACACGATACGACGATCACCATTGATTATTGGGCATGTTGAAATATTTTTATGCCTATTTAACTGGAATCCAGTTTATTCAATTGTTTCAAAATGTCTTTTGTCCCTATGGTGACATAAAAAAAAATCAGGAACACTGGCTGGAAACATACCAAAGTTAGCCATTTCAGAATTGGTTACCGATAGGGAGGTACAAAATGAATCGGATATTTGAATCGATTTGGAATTAATTATATTTAATAATTGAAATTCTTAATACTAGGAATAATTTAGAGAAGTGCTATTCGAGACTCAACATGTGACCGAGAAGGCTTTTATGTTATGAAAATTATTAAAAAAAAATAAAGAACTATTGAATCAATGATCATTTTAAGTGTGTTACGAAATACAAATTCCTTGAATACATTAAGTTCACATATTCTTCATTGAAAATGAATTTTCTGAATTGATTATTAGTTTTTGGAATGGTAAATTCACTCCTTCTTTACTATTATGAAATATTATTTTTGCAGCAAACAGTCAGATTGACAATCAGAATGTCGCAATCACATAAACAAGTTCTTCGAGTTAGACCCAACACGTCTTTGGACAAATTATTGCCTCAAATATTAGAAAAATCGGGATTCAAACCAGATAAGCATCAATATGTCGAACTCAGACACCCTGATCAACCAACCATGACGCTTGATACATCTCGTTCTTTAGATGATTATAAAATTCGAGAGATATTTGTTGCAGATAAAAGAGGTTTGTGCATTTTTACGCGTTATTGTTTTTGCAACACAGTTCGTGTGAAGGATTAGTTTTAAAATAAGTTTCTGGCAAATGCAGAAAGTTCTAGAAGTGCAGGAAGCGGTCATAGTTTTGTTACAAATTTCAAACCATGTTTCGGTCGTGTATTCGACACAAAAAAACTTCAAACGAGGAAGGTACTAATTTGTAATTTTTGATTTTTTTCTGGTTTTGTTTCAAATTCAATGTTTTTGAGTTTATTAATTATTTGTTAAAAACGTTTGGAATCATATGGATATCACATATGTGTGTACTTGTGTCTGTGAATCTTATCACAATTAGGATATTATCTTATCTCTACGTTTGGTCATGTTTTCCACCTAAGGCTAGAACAATATTAAAAACAAATTTGAGATTTATTCTTGTGAATATTCGGAAGTGCATATTTTTCGACTACGGTATATGGGATCTTGAGTGGAATTTTTTGGTATTTCCAATAAAATCTTGGATGAAGTTTCAATCATGTTTTTACTACTTTTTAAAAATATCTCTGTGATTTAAAAATGATTTGTAAAATTTGAGAAAAAGACATCTAAGTACCATGTGCCTAATATGTTTATATCCTATTCATATTATTGAGATTTAAAATAAGCATTACTTTCTGTTCATAACACATTATTAATGCCACAGATTGCACTTTAATAAATGATTTTAAATTTGAGAATTAAATTTCCTAATCATTTTGCATGATTGTTTGTTTTACTTGTATGTAACATATTATCTTCAAATATTATCTCCTAATGTTTGTTATTTATGCTTGATCAAGTATGGGCCAATTATGCTTCATTAAAAATATCAACCAAAAACACTTGTTGCGTGCTTGATTGAGCATAATTATTTATCTGATCTGCACATGATCCAATTAATTTTTGTGGAATTATTAATCAATTGCAATTTAATTCCATTTGATTCGTTAGTACCAATACAACAACAACATGAACCTCAACCAGAACCGGAACCAGAAACAATGTCAATACAATCTGATGACACGTCGCCTGGTAAGTATAATCATGCGTGCAATGAGGTTTTTAATCAGATTTCACTGTCTGAGTCTCAGGTCAATATGGTCACTTGCTTTGCAGAAAATTTTTTAATTTCGATTCGTCATTGACTTTGATTTTATCAGTTATCACTATCAGTAATTTATCAAAGTATTTCCCACCTGAAGTGAAGCGTGTAAAAAGTTTTAAGTCATGAGCAAAATTTCACAATTTCAAAAGTGGTAATCGTCGAATTTCTGATGTAAATATCTGATATGCATTTGATAAAAAAACATGCATATGACAAAGCCTTTGTTATCAAATTTGGTTACATTTTTCAAAATTTTGTCCAACAAATAATCAGAATATCACAGTCAAAAACTCATGGACGGAGAGTACAGAGATTGAAGTCAGAGCTGGCATAAGTTTCCTTACTACAATACAAATTTATTATATGGAGACAAAAAGTTTGGGATCAGAAATCAAGAGTTTTTATCACCATTTACTAGTATTGATTTTTTTCCTTCACAAGATAGGCACTAAAATATAGAATCTGATATACCTAATCTTGCTTCGCCCAGTGTTGCCATCTTGGAAATTTTAATATTGAAACTATTTCAAATAAAAATATTCCCTAAATGTCCGAGTTGACCTAGGAACAATTTTTTAACACAGGGCTATTTTTTTTACTATCCACATTCATAATCTTACTATGAATTGTCTTTTATATTTGCTTTTGTAAATTCCAATTGGAATTCCTCTCTATTGTGCTCTTGGACTCCTTAGCCTTTGTTAATAGTTAAGACGTATGTTTGAGTTTCCCTCTTATAAACCCATTTAAAACTTCACTTAAAAGGTTTTAAGTACTTTACACCACATTTTGCAAACGTTTATTGGGATTCCTCTTGGATATGTCATGTTTTGACAGGCGTGTACTTGAAAATTGGATTAGTATTTTGGATCTGTAGTATACTAGAGTTTCACAAATAAATAAAATAACAACAAAGTTCAAATTGAAATTTTTGTTTTAAAGAAAATGCTGTTTTGATTATACATGTAATCAAATATGCCGGTTTTCCGGATTTTTTGCTTTATAATCACAATTTGTGTTGATCGGAAGAAAAATGATAGTAAAAAAGAAAAATTTGAAAAATGTCATGGCTTTGTTAAATATTGCATAATTTTAAAAATATTTGAGCAAAACGATTCTAGGATATCTAGGTGCCAATCAAAGATACTACCTGTATTTCAAGCATACTTTTGTAGTTCTAAGACGATAATAATTTTGATTGGTTATTCTCATGCGTCACACCGACTAACTTTATCGAACAGCCCTCAATCTCAGATTAATAATCGACCAAGGTTAAGAAAGATGAAAAAATTTCTTATTTAAAAAATAATATTTACCCAAACTTGTAAGATAAAAAGAACGGCATGCAAATAATTACTTCAGTTTTTATTTTTATTTATCTCACTTCATGTAATAATTAAAGCACTTTGGTATCTTTGTAAATTTATATTATACTCAAATATTTTTTATATTGCTGTACTTTGTATTTTTGTTTGTCGTATTATTCCTATCTTTATTTTTTTTTGCTTCAGATAAAATTTCTGATCAAGGAATAAAGAAGTCTGGTAGCCTGAAGAAAAGCAAAAAGCTGAAATCATTTTTTCGTCTTTCGAAGAAAAGCAAGGTTACTCAGATAGATTATTTATTATTTTAATTCGGTTGAATTTCATCCATTTGTTTTAAATGAACGTTGACATCGCATATTTGCACTAAAATGTCCCATCATAAATTTGGAGCATTCAGTGCCCCATGCGAGGTTCCGTACAGACAAGCACTTCATATATTCAAATATTGGGTTTGGAAGGATCAACTAAGGTTCAGCATTGGCCAATAGGTGACTT
>NW_024102717.1:0-104710 GCF_013122585.1 Styela clava
GTTTTATTGGGGCAGGAAAAAGTGGGGAGGCATGGCTGGTTTTCGAGCAGCGACACCCGGAGGTTTCAATATCTAATTCAAAATTTTTGAAATTCTAGATTTTTGAAACAACTGATATTTACGATGGATACGAAGTCACAACTTTGTTTTATCGCCAGCGTACAAGCGAAAATGATTTATAGGATTTCTATAGAAATAGTGAAATGCACAAAAATAAAGAGCGCCCATAAAAAATATCAAGCAAATCACATTTTCAACTTTCTCGAAGGAGTGCGATATTCAAACTTAAGACGGGGCTCCTAAATCCTATATTCGCACAGCCCAAATGATCTGGGATAAGGTTTATAATTATAAAACCCTTGACTGGCCGATCCTGCGTCTGGTTGCACAGATAACATTCCATTTTGGTGAATCTGGTCTTTTAGTGGATAAGTTGGGTGCCAATTGAATTGAATGTGCACTATTTCTCCGGATGTCAAGCGAAATGTATTTTCCTGCAAACATAAAACCCTTTGTATCATTAGCATGTAAAATTCAATGAAAATAGGTCATTTTAGCACAATTTCCCAGATGGTGATTCATCGTAGAAAAGAGTGTATTTTTTATTCAGAGCTTTCTTCGTATGACGTGTTTCCTGCAACCATTCGATAGTTGAGAATATTGTGTTTTTCATGTTTTTGCAACATTACTGATTTGGATTTCAAACGTATATCTGGTATTAAGTGTATATTTCAATATATCTGTTTGAATTCAATCGTGCAATTTTACAATATACGAACATTTGGCATTGCAATATATTGTGTGCTCCTTGTCCACCAAGGAGTTCCGATTGGGATTTACTCCTCTAACGTATGTGAAATAATAATATGGGAGTTAGGACACGCAGGTAGGAACATCAATGCGCGAGGTTCGACATATTTCGTTAATGAAAGTTGAGTCTTTCGTCCCTTTATTATTATTATTATTATTCGGGTATTATACTTAAATGAAAGTGGAGACGAAATTGATGTTCTAATGCAAACAAAACAACACGATCCGCCGTTGCATCTCGTTCGGAAATGGATTATTGATGATAACGTACAGACCATATATATGTGAAATAAATAAATGAGTTGAACAAAATTGAATAATATTATACGTTGCCTGACGTCTGATGACGTCTGTAATTGCATCTGAGCCAGTGTGCGTGACCTTGATTTTAGCAAAATCACTTTATAAATACATACCTGTGGATTATACGTCATTCCAAGAGCGACTTCAGCGTACACGCCCAATAAACTTCGAATATATTGACTGACTTTGACTCGATGTTCTTCGTTGTATAAATTTGCCAACTTTCCACCGATGCGTTCACATTTTCGTTCCAGATCCTGTTTGCTGTATTTGTTTCCTCGGGCCCCAACCAGAACAAAACACGAGTCATTATACACAACTCGACAATTGATGATCATTTCTACAAAATAAATTTTGAGTATATATATATTATTCCCAGCTAATTTCGTAAGTAAGAAATTGAAAAATAACGTAAAATATAAATGCACCGGCAAATTAACAAAATTGAAAATGAATTATGACATATTTACTAATATATCGTCTTTGTTGCATGCTTACATTAATAACATGCACATGCCTGGTTTCAAATACGATGACTTGGCAGGGACGAACTATTTTTATTCTTATGCATAATTTTCTATTCATCTAAAAATACGAAACAGGAGTTTGGTGAGAAGAGGTAGTCGGAGACAAGTTTCGGGATATACCGTACATAAACTACAAAATGAAAATAAATGTAAATTTGATTTCGATTATTATCAAAATACTTTTATCAACGTTCGACATTACTTTGTCAACTCACCTTTTACTTTATTCAATATTCTTCTCTCCAGTCCATCGTAGTCAATTTCCACAGACGGTCCCGTAGGTCCAGTATCTCCTTTGTCGCCCTTAGCGCCGGCCTTCCCTTGCCTACAGCCTTGTTGAAAATGAGACGGGCTTGGTTCAAGGTCCCCAACGGAACTTCCACTTTCCATACAAAAACTGTTCAGCTGTGAACAGCTCAGGTATCGGTTTTGCCCATCGCCAAGAGAAAAATCCGAAATAACTAGTAAGCATAAGATAGAAACGATACTGTACATCTTTACGATTTCTAGCACTTAATTTGATCCTCTGTTTAACAATGCACAGACTTAAAAGCTTTCAATTCATCTACCTTTTTAATACTAATTTTCTTTTCTCTGTTCTTTCATATAAAATATTCAGTTTGCGTTCTACTGGTATATATTCGAAGCAGGGGTGCAGAGAAATTTCTTATTTATAAGTTTATCAGTGAATATGGTGCTCTATACAAGCCGTGTCGGTTTGATCTTCATCAACATATCATTCTACTGTGGTCTAGTCGTCCTGCAATATCAAAATAGGAACGAAGTATCGTCTTATTCACTAACAGACTACATAAAGTACATAGTAACAGCGCATTTTCACCGAGTTACATGTCGATATTCCCAAATGATTTGAGCTATAATTCGAAGGTATGTTGAATATTTACTCAAAGCAATTCTATAATTGAAAGGTACGACGCGACATGCAACAACATGTTATTATCAAACGACATCGTATAAGTGTTCCAAGTGCTTTATCCGTGATGAGATATTTTGACTACGTACCGTGGCTCATGACAGCTGCAGTGTTGTGATATGAGAGAGATTGAAATTCAAACAAGATTTCACTGTATTTTATTTACATGCAGAAAAGCTAAAAGGTTTAAAATTTTCTCTTGGTATAAACGTCAGCATTGCGACAATTTGGACTTGTTTTCTTTATTTACTATGGCGTTACATTTTTAATCGTGTATTTAATAAAAAAAAAGATTTCTTTATACAAAAACGATACATTTTGAACAAGAAACAACAATTGATTAATTGGTTGTTATAGATTAAAAACTGACACTATGTCTTTATACTCTTCAATGCCTCAGCTCGAATAAGAATGCTGTGAAAACCTCAGAATGCATGACAAGGATTATAAATTATATATATTGATTTGTTTGGTAGGGAAAGAGTCTCAATTTCAATCAGTTCCTTCAAATTTGTGATATCTTACAAATTTGAACGACGTTGAATACAAAAGAAAATCGTACATTCAAGGTGTCAAGTATACTGAGCTCAGATATTGAGATACTGTTGAAAACGACTTCTCGATCAGTAGAAAAGAAGATAATAATGTCAAATATAGGTCACGTCCTGGTACCGATACCACAACGCCTTGGCTAATCACGAGATTGCTGAAATGATCAGCGGACAATCGTGACGAAATATAGTGTTCCCATTCTCCCAAAAAATGGTGTTGCCGAGTACTTTCGGTTTTAATTAAAACTTTCGATGCTGATTTCAGATAATATATATATATATATATCGAATCATTTAGGACTTAGGTAGTATACCCATGGCTGTAAAATGTCCACTCCGATTTCGGTTCTCGAATCCGAGAGTTACCGGTCTAACAATAGTCTACTTAACCGCAAAAAACTTCCGACTTCAGCACCAGGTTTGCTGACATGCGGCTGCGGAACCGCTACAAGTAACTTTTGTCGACAACAACACACAAAACGTCAGATAGAAAAACGAATCCCACAGGAAGTTTAGAAAATAAAATAAAATGAATAGCCTTCTAGCGACAGTCTTTATCCATTGGAAATTTTGGAGCAATTCGTCCAGTAGTTATTGAGAAAAACGACTTTTATACAACAACAAGAAGAAAAATACAAAATGACAAAACGGTATATAGGTCCATTTCGTGTACAATAAGAAAATTTAATATTTATATGCCAATTGGATATTCACATAAACCAAACGATTCACTGTATGGTACGTGATTAAACGCCCCCTGACTGGCAGATCCTGCTGTAGTCTGCACAGAAAAAAACATATTTTGATGAATCTGTTCCTTTTTGGGATATGTCGGATGCCACTTAAATTGAATGTGCTTTGTCTCTCCAGCTGTTGTACGGAATGTATTTGCCTGTGATGATTAAGTATGATTGTTAAACTGGAGTTGCCATAAGTTGACCGAAGTACCGTTTTATCGTAACTTCGTTGATATTGAAATGCTAAAAATACTTATTACTTTTAACGGTAGGATCATTGAATACTTTCAATCATAAAAATTAAATCTCGTAAATCAATGACGACAATATATATACCTGTGGATTATAAGTCATCCCGAGAGCAATCTGAACGTAGACGCCCATTTCACTACGGACGTATTGACTGACTTTAATACGATGTTCCTCGTTGTAAAGATTGGCTAAATTCCCACCGAGTAGTTCACATTTTCTTTGCAAATCTTCTTTACTGTATTTATTGGGCGTTGCTCCGACAAGAACGAAGCAGGAATCGTTATATACAACTCGGCAATTGATGATCATCTCTAAATATGTAATTGAATACAAAAGTTTATAAAATTCACGAATACGAGTGTTGAGTACTTTATTTTTGTTATTTAATCCGGACGATATATAATGTTGAAATAATAAAATCATAACAAACAATCACAGTCATTAACAAAATAGCAGTGCTCAAATATACGAAGACGAACGCCAAAACGAAATATTTTACTCTCAATTTCCCCCAAACCATATAGAATAGATAGAGGATGTCGATCAAGCCATCATCATTTGACTATGAAATGTATTATTTAAATTGTAAGAAGACTTTATATACACCAGTATATATATACAGGAACATAGAAAGATAAAAAATACAAAAGTGCCAGGTGACATAAATTTCAAAAGCTTTGGTGTGATATTTTGCTTATTTAACAATCCGATTGTGATGTCAATAGTGTTGATGCGACTTTCAGAAATTTACCAAAATACACCCGTAGTCTGTAATGTTGAACACTAATTTAACAGGTGACCTATTCCAGTGGTTGCCAACCACTGATCCGCGAAGCTTTCTTGTCTGTCCGCGAGAAATTTTGTTATTTTTTTACCAGCGCAACCGCTTGGTTACCAAAAGGACGAATTTACGTTGGTTCATTAGGCAATTTTTTTCATGGTATATTTGTTTGAAAAGAAGTGTCTTAACCGCCCAGTAATCACACTTTCAGGTTCCAATCCGTCGCGAAAGCGTTTTGTTGGTTCTCGACAATTTTTTAAAATCTACACATACGTGTTTTAGTTTACATTCCAGGAAAATTACTCTTAATTTCGTCGATAGAATTGTCTTTCAAACACAAAGCACGACGAACAAAATTCTCAGTTGAAGAGAAATGAGATTTTTGACGGGATGATGAAAAAAATACCAATAACAACAAAGTAAATAGTATATATATAAAATGTATATAAACAACGGGCAGGCAAGCAATATATTACAAAAAGAAAAAAAAAAATGACAATGTAGGCTCACTTGTAACGCGAGAGTCTCGCTGCAGGCCAATTAGCCAGTGGTTCCCAACCGCCGGTCCGCGGACCGGTGCCGGTCCGCAAAGCTTTTTTGCCGGTCCGCGAGAAATTTCGTTGTTTTTATGCCGTCTCAATCGCTTTACCGAAGACGAGTTTACGTTAGTTTATTACGCAATTTCTCTTCCGCCGTCATATTGGCGACTTCTTTCACGACATCTTAGCGCCGAGTAATCACACTTTTCGCTTTTTCGGCTCCGATTCATCGCGAATGCGCGGCATCAAATCTCGCAAGATTCAGAAACCTAAAAATCGGCACGCGTACTTTTTCTGTTCAGCATGCTTTTCCTAATTAACATTACCATTCATATAAAACGTTATGCATATTTCTTTGTTTAAACCCGAAAACAGTTAAAAACAGTATAATATTCCAGTAAGATATGTAGGCCTACTTGTTCCGACCCTGCAAGTGGTCACAAGACGCGCAAAAAAGCACGGGTCGCTGAGATCTTTTCCAGTATTTTGAGCAGGCACAGTTGGATTTTGAGCCTGGTGCCAAGTTACCGACGACTTTGTCATTGCGATGTAAATTCAATTCGTTTGATGCGTCGATCAACTGCAGTGGCATTTACATGTTTTTCATGTGAGATGTTGTATGTGTGCCTTTCTTACATTCATAATGGGTGCCCAGCGCTGCATTTCATTACGCAAATTAATTCATGTTTTACCCATTTCAATTTTTGGCCGGCACATTATATGATATTTTTAAGTGTGCCTTTTTTCATCTTAAAGCATACTGAGTGCCCGACATTGCATTATATTACGCAAATATATGTTATTCTTTTCTGTTCCGATCTTTTCAATTATTTGACGGTCCGCGAGTACATTTAATTTAATTTTACCGGTCCGCTAGGGTAGAAAGGTTGGAACCACTGAATTAGACAACAGGCAAAGAAAAATATTTATTTCATGCCAATCAAGCACTCGCTTGTCACAAATTGTCAATGTAAATTGATGAAACGTGTTCCAAAGAACAATGCTGAATCGAAAATTAATTGAATTAAATTTAGGCCTAAGCGTTTGCCTAAATTCCAGCCCGGATGTTGCATTGGAGCCATGGTTTGGCCATAGCGACCATGGTGTGACATTCCCGCCATGGTTTTGCGGCAGCTTCAGACGCCACAAAGTGGACATAACTGCGATTAAAAAAGGCGCAAGATAATATGAATAGAAACGTAAATAAACCGTGCACCTTTGACTTTCAGCAGTATTCGTCGTTCTATTCCTTCGTAGTCGACTTCTACAGCAGGTCCAGCTGGCCCAGTATCTCCTTTTTCTCCCTTTGCCCCAGCTTTACCTGGTCTATGTAGCAGATGGGCACTTGGTGCTATGTTTTGCTGAGCACTTCCATGACTCAAGCAATAACTGCTAAGCTGAGTGCAACTCAAATATCGGTTTTCCCCTTGGCCGATCACTGCAGTTGCCAGAAAAATCACCACACACAAGTTTGCAATCATGGCAGTCACTTTAATGTTCTATTTTACGAATATAATACAATATATATATATATCAAATTAAAACTGTAAAAAGTATGGTTATAGTTGCGCGGGTATTTTTCTTTCTGTCTGTATTTTTTACACAGCTAAACTTGAACTTTAAAATATTTTGTTTGTCTCTTGTACTATTCACGTTCTTTAATATTGACAACTGCATTCCATGCTTGTACACAAACTCATGAGCACACGTATAATGATCCTCATACGACGGAAAATAAATGTTGCCAGAAACAGTCATACACCAGAGTATGAATAACAAATGAAAATGAGCTTTTAGCCGACTCATCATGGTATTATATGCGAAAATATAAACAGAAGCTTACATGTAATAAAAAAGATAATCGCGATTATCATTACTACGCCTTAGGGACGTTAATTCCCGCCTCCTAAAAATAACAAAATTTGAAGTGTTCGAAGAAATTACTCTCTCTGTTCAAATGTCCATCTTATATTCGCATAACCCGTATTCGAGATTTTGAGGATCGTAGTTATAAACACCTTGCGTAGCCGAAGTTACATCTTGATTTACATATATGAAAACACTTTTCTTGCTCAGTTCAACTTTCGGGTACGTCGGATGCCACTTCACTTCCAATGATATAATATATCCTTCGAATGTGCGAAAAGTATTTTCCTAGTTCATAAAAGAAGAATTTCAATATTTGTTTTGTAATGTAATCTTGCCTTGTCATCCAAGAAAAACAGACTAAAACTGGTCATGCAAAATAACTTTTAGCTGAAGTCGTGGTTCAGTAACCTACCAAGCAGAACGGAGGAAAATGAGGTCATCTATCTCAATTAATATACATTCCTCTTTCCAGAAAAATACCCTATATAGGCCGAATGTAATGCTGTTGGGTTGCAAAGTTTTCCATCAAAAACAACATTTGCGATTTTATTTTAAAACAGAGTATGATGCCTAAGTAGACTGACTATCCGGGATATTATTTTATACGGATTAATAAAGATTAGAACAATCTTGACTCCGTATTCAATGATGCACCAAAAGACATTTTAGCTTGAATTGTTTTTGCCGTTTGCTTTCAAGCAAGTCATTCCTGCCTAGGACTCGGATTAGTGGAAGGTAATGCGATAATAATTGTATTTTGATAAAAAATGTTTCCGTCAGTTTTTTCTTAATTTGATCGAAAAATATCATTTACCTGGGGGTCATAGGACATTCCAGTTGTCAATTCCTTATATACGTTGAGCTCGTTTCGAATGTATCTGTTCAGTTTCAGACGATGTTCTTCATTGTAGATATTTGCCAAATTACCACCTTGGTGTTGACATTTTCTTTGCAAATCCTCTTTGCTATATTTATTTCCAGCAAAACCAACGATAAAAAAGCATGAAGTGTTGTAGATGAGGTGGCAGTTTGAAATCATAGCTGAAATAATTAGAATATGATGTTCCATAGGAAGTAATTGTTGATAAAGCTTTGTTGATATCTCGAGTAAAATTGTATGCATTTCGTACTTCCAAATTGAATCGTCTAACCTGCTTTTGGATTGATTTCAATAAACTAGTTATAATTGAGACAGCCTGAGACAGCAAACTTTGTTTTGCTGTCACATGATTTCAAAAACCCCGATGATAAAATTATTTGTTATACTGTATATACATATATAAACCAAAACACCACGGACATAAATATATATATAACCACTTTTGGAAATTTTGACGCCAATATGTATTCATTTTTTTTAGAGATAAGCTTGATTTTACATACCTTTTACTCTCCGAAGAATCCTTCGTTCAATTTCATCGACGTCCACGACCGTAATAGGTCCCGGTGGTCCGATTTCACCAGTTTCTCCATTATCACCTTTTTGACCCTTCGGCCCTGATTTGCCAGGTCTACCAACAGAAGTCTTTGCACGCAAACTTAACCTTTCCAGAGACCCACTCGCATCGCAGAATTCTGTTATCTGAGAACATGTCAAACACCTTTCTTGTCCCAAACCCCAAACAAAGCTATTTGCTAAAATGACAAACGCAACCAACAGCATCTTGTTTGTATGTCGATACCAACTAATGATCTAGTTCCAAATCATTAAATATCATGTGACTCGTTATCACATTGATTATTTCCAAACGTGAAAAACCTTTCTCGAATGTTCCAACAGCCGGAAGTAGTTGACCAGGCAATTTATGTTGTTACTTGTCGACTCATTAATCAAACTTTTAAGAAAATTTGCTTTCTATTTAAGATCAATGCAACAGACAGACAAATTTTACATTCAAGAATATAATATCGATACTCAACCGGAGATGCAATATATACATGACTATATATTGGAATCGAGTAAGTGGCGCGGCGGTGTGGCTCATCGTGCTCGCACGCGTTAGGCTGATTACTCTTCGTGGGCTCGCAGGTTCGAATCCCATGCGGGGATAGTTATGTGCGAGAGGATTGTTGGACTCCTCGCCGCCGTAGGGTGTTCGCTGGTCGGTTACGGCTTCCTCCACCATCAAGTCCATGCTTCCGAAGCAAATAACTAACTACCGGTAATCCCATACCAGATATGGAATGGTAACCGGACGGGAGGCCGTGGTTCGCCATATGGTTAAGCCGTATTATCGGCTTTCCTCTCCCCGGGATGTATGTAAATCTTATATTATCCTTACGTAAACAAAATATAAAGCTGCTCCTGAAACGCATGGTCACAAAATACAGTTTGGGGTTAGATAAGTCCAGTTTCCTCAAACTGATGTAAGCCTACAAGACCTCTTACAAATTGTTTATCTTCAAAACAATTCCCCAATACGTTATTCAACATGTGCTGAGGCGGTCAAGAAAATGCCCACTTTTGATAACAAACGGTTATCTGAAGTTACGGTAATGGTGGTCAAATTCAATGATTACATTTTTATTTCGGGTTTGTGACGAGAGATAATCAGTCGGATTCCTTGCATGAGCGGGTATGGTCGGTATGAACAAGACGTATTCGGCGACCTTCGACGAAGAGTGCCTAACTCACACGTCAACCCTCCGGCGATGTGGAGCCTACATCTCATGCACAGCACGATATCAACGTTGACGTAACAATTGGAAGTAGCCGATCCTTTCACTCGGATAGGTTTTACGGCATGATGACGTCATCCAGTTTGAGGTTTTTAGTTGTTTCCAAAATTTAGCTATAAATCAAGTGTGAATTTAAAAAAAATTGTTATCCTATGTTCATCAGATGTGATTAAATTGCTTGAATGAAAATTGTAGCTATGAACATGTAAATCAGTTATTACGAAGTTCAACCTTACTATTTCTAGGCTGTTACTGTGTATATTTGAGAAGTCGGAACATTCAAAAAAATTATTAACATTTTGGTGTTAGGTGAATATACATGAATCCTGTCCTTGGCCAACACCTCCAGAAAAACACTACGAATATGGTCCTCAAACCCCATCCTCATTATCCTAGTCTAATATCTACAAAATGTATACATTAGTATGAGATTTTAATTGGTAAAGCAAAAGAAAAACATGATGACATCTAAAAATCTGGTGTCTCACCAGATAAATAAAGCATACAAAAAGAAAATCAATCTGATTGAAAAATAGAAAGCAATACGTGCGATAACTCATATTAGGTATAGAGTGAAATGAATCCAGATTCATTCAATACAAATAAAATGTACATGGTCGAGATTGGCTAACTATCAGGCAGAGATAGTCAATAATATGGCTATCCATTTGTGACTGGAAACTATCAAATATAATCTCACACTTCCACAGACAAACAGGCTGAAGATATATTTATGAGGGCCACGCATCATCAAACTTTGAGACCCGCTGTTTTTGAGAGTGACCCAATAAACTCTTCAGAACACAAAAACAAACCCTTCACAAAATTCAAAATACAATTTTGTGTTATAAATAGTGATTCAATTATTTTTCAGGCATTTCAAGAAATTCAAAATCCTCCTCTAATGTGCCAAAATATATATATTTTCCAATTACCACTGAAACAATGATAATGATATTATTATAAATTCTCAATGTTCTTACATTGAATAGCAAGGTAAAGGGCAGAAATAGCAGTGTGTTAGCAATAATAACTAAATAAAGACTACTGAGTTACCCAAATTGTTTGTACTATTATTCGTTGCAATATGGCACACGAATAAAAAAAAACTTGTAACCCAAGGAAAGCAGAGTTCAGTAGTCCATATTCGCAAAAATCACAGATATCAAAAAATCATATGTATGACTTTTTTCATTGGGAATAATAACCTGATAATAGGCTGTTATAAAAACTGGACAGGTGTTGCTCAGTGCAGTAAAACATGTTAGTACGTATTCAAGCGTTAGGCACTCTTAATAACTTTTTTTTAATCATGTAATGGTTGAAAAAACCTGAATTAATAAAGAGTTAATTAAACCTGAATTAATAAAGCAAAATGATTCCTTATTTTGAAAGAATGAATATAAACCAAAAAATCATAAAATTACAAGAATTGGTTGAGATTTGAGTTGAATTGAGATTTTCAGAGCAGATTCAGTTATGCTTAGCATTCATATACCTGAGAAGACATACCGGTAAGTGTAACGAAATTGTGAGAGAGAAATTGATTGCCGTTTACTCAACTATACAATCTAGCTAAAGTACATGCTCACCTTCTGAAAAGCCTTCAACATAATAGTATTCTGAACCATACCCAATTGACAGCAATGAATTTTATGTATGTGAGCTTCTCAGCTCACACAAAATGTTATATGTCAAATATTAAGATTTAAAAACAATAACCTTTTGCAGCTTTTATTACCTTTTCATATGATATTGCTGAGCCATGCATGTTCCCCACAAGGGGATAAAAGAGAAATGTAGTTAATAATACTGAACATAAAATCAATAGAGATTTAAACCAAACCAAAATAGTAATAACTGTTTAGTATTAATTTGAACTGATTTTTCATTAATTTATTGTCTCAAAGTCTCAAAGCGATAATAAATTTCATTTTAGTTGTGTATTAAAAGTTAACAAAGTCATATAGTAAGTCCCGTGGAGTCAATTAACAAAGTCAAGTAGTAAGACCTGTGGAGTCAATAGCGGTTTCAAATAGACTGAGATAATTCTAAAAAAATGCAATAAATCAGATTATTTTCCTGCCATGTACTAATCATATTGATAACCGTATTAAGAAACAATTAATCAAATTTTAGACATTAAAGCAAAATACATGATAGCAAATTATGAATCAAGAATCATCAATGGAAAATAACAAAATTTATCTTGCGTTTAGAGTCACTTTTGGTATGATTAGTCAGTTCATTCATATCGTTTGAAATTTGTTAATCAAATTGACCAGTCTCAGTAAAAAGATAAACACAGTAAATAAAGCTACAATTTAGAAATTACAAATGGCTGGATGCTGTTGAAAATTGAAAGATATTTTATCTCGACATGGACCGCATATTATACCGCAATATAAAAACAAAACTCTTGTGTTATCGCTGGGGAGAAAATGGCGTATGAATCATGATAAGATATCGATGATGCACCAGAAAAGCACATTTATCGAATAGATTGTGCTCAGTAATATACTCTGTTGTACGTACAATAAATATCTATGAAGAGAGACTACAATGATGCCTTGCTCCTGATCATACACACCTATAACAATAACAAAGCTTCCGTGGTGAAAGATCATGCACTATGTGTTGACCAGTCAGTAGTTTCATTCTTTTTTTTGTAGATTATGTGCTATTATTTATCTTCTATTGCCTTGAAAGCGAGAACCTTGTTCTTGAAGGATCTGTGAAAGTAATATAATATTCTGTCAAATTATTTTCATACTTGTATTACATGTGTTATATAGCATTACAGAATTGGCTTTAATCAACAAGCACGTAAAAAGGACAAGGTTGCAGCTGCAAGTACTCCATTGACAATAAATCAATGCAAGCTAGTCACTTAAGATTCACTTTATTTTATATTCCATTGATCACAGTTTCGAAGACTTGAAAAAATTTGCGGAAATCAAATAAGACTATTTATTGCATTGGGAGCCCCTGTGTTGGTGAACCTGACGTGGGCCATTTGTACAGCATTCGAATTGGTGCAGGAACATAAAAATGCAAATAAAAAGTTCAGGGTTGAAGTAGATTATAAATAAAATTATTCAAGTACAACAGTTTTAATAAAAAAAACTACTGATCGACTGTATTGTAATTTTGTCTGGTAAGACAGATTTAATAATAGCCAAATATGCTGGGTCCAAACACCCATACATACCAAAACGTACCCTAACCTAGAATGACATACCTTAGCTTTTGATGTTTGTTCCACATTAGCTCCTTTTGAAGAATTCGACAATTCTCTTGAAACAACACACAAAAACTCAGCTTGATCTTCATTTCCATATGTATACTGAGATCCAACGCTAACCAGCTGGCATTGAAGAATAAGTTACATAGATTAATATAAAATATCAGGGTTCCAGATACAGTCAGCTGGAAATTGGAACCAAATCCATCAAAGATAGTCTATACTGGTAATTCTTTGATTGGGTAGATTCGCAAGATGCCAAGAGAGATATCATAGAGGGGGTACATGAGATTGATATAGCTGGCGGGCAAAAAAAAGAGTAATTGAGGGGTGATAGAACATTCTTAAAAATTTACAAATATCCCAAAACTTGTCTTGCTTAAGGGTTGTATCAGACCAACATGTCTCCAAATATTAAGAAAACTTGTTGACAATCCCAAGTTCATCCACATCATTAGATGAACACTTTGTAACCTAATTAGTACACTGGTGTAATAGATTTGTAATGAATCTGTTAGCATTGCCTGTTGGGTGGCAACCATTCTGAATGATTGTCTTAAAATTTAGCAATGGAACATATGAAAGGAAAGTTGCATAATCTTTGCAAATATATATTGTGAATTGTGATATACACCAAGAGTAGACAAGATAGTGATAGTTGCAACACAAACGCACTCAATTGACCTAAAAAATGAAGTTTTGTCATTCACAAACATGATTCATTAGACTCGAGTTACTGTTTTTTGTTAACTAATTATCTTTAGCAACCTTCGACATCTCCATTAAATCCCGCTTTGCAACATGGACACCATGTTTTGATCATCATCAGTTTGTTAGAAAAATTTTACATACAGAGAAATTTACTGAAATGCCACCATTTGCATTGGCGATGTCAACAATATGATGGCCTATCACTGTTATGTTTTCGGTGAATTTACAAACGCGGCCGATGGGAAAGGTTCACATGGCGAGCACAGCTGTTCTTGTACAAAATTAAAAATGCAAGAATGCCGAACTGAGATAAGCAAAATAAGGTGTAATATGACCTCCTAGTCTGAATAATTCAGTTGTCATTCTCGAAAAAATTATAAGCTTATCATGTAAAAACGCACGAATTGGTTGCCTACAAATAGCAGGTCTTTTATAATTCATGTAAAATACCAACCTGCTCAAATTTCCATCCATCTGACATAGTGGAAACCATTTGTGTTAGTTCTGCTTCTGAACATTGTAGTACTCTGTATACATGCTTTACTTGGGGCTAAAAAATGTAAAAAGACTTATTACTAATAAAATACATTCGAACCGAAACAAGCATAAATGGTTATATTAATAACACATTACCCTCTATGACTGCATTGTGGGCTGGGGCATGCAGTCTCTATGTCTAGGCTAGGGTAGAGAAATCAATTCAGATTAATAAAATGGGTTAAAAAAGCAGACTGTAAGTCATGGTTTTTCTCATTCTACGGTCGATGCTTCACTAAAATAATTGAAAAACAATAGTAACCACAGAAACCATATGCCACATAAATAAGGTCATACTATAATGAATCCGTTGAACAAATGCTTGCATGAACATATGCAAAACCATGATTAAACTTTTTATATGAATGCTAAATGTGTAAACACAATACTCAAAGACAGGTCTATGGTACATGATCCTATATAAACAAAAAAGATTTGCCAAACAAATGTGGTATAAACCACCCAAACGCTTTTGCGATAAAAATTCGATGAATTATTAAAATTCACCATTTATTTTCTTCAAAAGCGAGGGGGGCTAAATAAAAATGGAAAACAAAAATTTGGTAGATCATGATTGAAAAGTCTTGCAATTGCATGTTGTCACAAAAAATGATTATAGGTTGTCAAGTAAAACTCGGCTATGAGGAAAAGTGAATAGAATAAGATTTACATATTTATCCAGGGGAGAGGAAGGTCGATAACATGACTTAATCATATGGCGAACCACGACCTCTAGTCCCGTTACCAGTCCATTTCGGGTATGGGATTAGTTAGTCAATTATTTGTTTTCGAAAGCATGGAACTGACCAGCAATCCTCTCGCGCATAACTATCCCCGCATGGGATTGGAAGTTGCGAACCCACGCAGTCCAATCAGAGATGCGGTAGCGAGCGTATTGCTAACGCTTAGCACGATGTTGTTTGCAGAACAAACAGGCAAATTAGGATCATGCTTTATTTTTAAAATGTGTAATTTGACTTTATCCCACAGACTCACTTGCACATTATCCGAGTAGCAATTTCATGATTACCACCTCAATTTGATATAACATAATTTTTGACTATTTTTATAACTAAACAAAGTATTGTTACTTGTTAGGTAACATTACATACCATAGTTTATAATGTATAATACATGTTCTATTTGTTTATACTATATCTGTGAAAGTGTAGTGGTTGGTAACAGCATTGGATTTAACTGTTTATAACGGAGGTATAAAACTTTGTGTTTGAATTCAATGACCGTAGTAGCTATGTACCATCCCCGGTATTCTTGTAGTGCGTGTACCAGGTTAGGCCATAATTTTATTCCAATTTTCTTTATTTTAGTTCTATTACGAGTTCTGGACTGTCTGTTTTGGCCAAGTGAATACACCCCCTGCCCCAAGGATTCAGTCCCTTTACACAACTTGATGTAAAGTAGGCAAACAAAATTAGTTACCTCCATATTGGTACACATACTTCTGGAGCGCACTATACCATACTGATCCAGTGAAAAACAAACCATTTTCTTACATATATAAGTGTCTGCCCATCTAGAGACTTGATCATGGAAAATAATTCACAACAGCGAAATAGAAATAAATTTACTTGGACAACTTTGAGATCCCTGTCCATCATCCTTTCTTTAATGAGTCTGATAAGTTCAGCAATGTTATAAAATTCTGCTTCTTCTAATACACCTATAAAAAAATTTAGTAGTCAAAAATGAGATAAGTCCATATATGAATCGCTGGTTATACCAGATTTTTATTGGGCAATTTAGAGCTGAAAATATACAAAACTTAGCGATAAAACTAATTAAGACAATGCTATTGGACATTTGCAAGAGGTATAATAACCTAACCACATGCATGAAAATACTCATATCAAACAGATGGTTATGCAATTATAAAGATTATTTCCATATTTTGAATAACTCTCAATATCTAAATGAATTCTAGTATTCAAATTTTAGCATAAATATGATTCATACAATTCCTATTCAAAATGCAATAGTCTGAGTGTCCATTGTTGAATCGAAGTCCATAAATTAAAGATCATTGCAGATGGTGTTTTTACATAAAGCTGGAAAGGTATTATAGATGAAAAATAACATATTTGTATGCATATGAGAGAAGAAAAATGAGTATAGTACTCTACCTTCCTCTGCAAGGTCTTTATTGATCACTAGTTTTCCGTGTCGTAAATAATTCAGGACGGGACCAAAATAGGTCGGGTCTCGGTCAATCAAGTATGCCCCTGTTTCATCCTAAATAAAAAAGAGTTTAATGTTAAATTGAGCATTGACAAGGGTATTCATTTGCTTTGCATACTGGTGCTTTACATAAAAATTAAACAATGAGACAGACTTGTGAAAGTCAAGTGGACTAATGGATACATTACAATCGGTAAATCTCGTAAAATATTCCTCAGGGAACTCTTAAAAACATAACATACTCTATTCCCATATGAATAAGATTTATTAATATACATTAGAAATGCTGACCAAGAAATTGGCAAAAATGATAGTTTAAAATAAATAGTCCAATCTTTTCAATACTGATTTAAATGGAGCTGAGATGTTGAGTGAATAGAATATATACAAATTTAAATGTATTAATTTATATATTTGAACATTATAATAATTTTCAATTAGTTATTCTAAGCAATTGATGTTCGACTTCAGACCAATCTAGGCTAATTCTATTTCTGTATTGTACTGTAGAAAACCTGAATAACTTCCACTATAAAAATCAATCACTAATACTATACCAAAATCACATATTTTAGAATATATATTCGGCATTCCATATTTAGAATAAAGTATCAGAATGTACAAAGGATAGTCAATTCCGCAAACCACTTGCGGAAGAGGTGAAGAAATATAAACCACTTGAATAGAATAGAAGTTTTCTCTATGAATAACAGGATATAATTTCTATCTGAAATAATATTCAGCAATAGCGAAGGATGGGATCATATATATGTAATCAATTTTACCCACAAACCACTGAAATAAATATTTTATAAAGTGAAACTGACCTTCTAGTACAGGAGTCAGAATGATCTAATATACCTCATTAACTCCAAAGGAATAGTTAGAATAATGGCAAAAACCAAACGATCTATCATTTCGAATACCTCTCCAAACAATACTTTTGGAGTGCAGAAATAATAAATATTACGAAAGTGCAGAACAGTTATGATATCAATGATTTGATTGGTAGCCTACTCTATTTTACTGCCAATAGAAGTTAAATAAAAGCCTTTCTAATTAAACTAGGAGACCTAATCTGCCCAAATCAAAACTAGCCTATTCAAATATCAAAAATATCGAACATAATAAATTTTGAATCTTTTCAAGTATCCAATTCATGATTGTTACAATCGAAGAAGGAAATAATATAACAAACCTTATCAGAATCTATATCTGGATCCTCTTGACAAAGTCTGTAGAGAAAAGATTTTGGATATTTGCTTAATGTTGATAAAGTTGTGACAAAATGTTTTCCTCCGACATTCAATCGAATCCATCTGCTTTTTCCATTTCCATTTGTCATAATTCCATTGATGCACCTAGAGTCCGTACCTTCACTCAATTTGCTTGTAGATGAAATCATACTTTCTGAAGCTGGAGGTGGATCTGGTGCCATTCCCGGCAATTTCATTTTTTTTGCACATTCTACACCATTAGCTTCTGAAGATAAACTGCTTGTACCATTGGTACTACTACATTCTTCTTCCATTCGATTTTGTTCTTCACTTAAACTACTACTGGACATTTTAATTGATTTTATAGTGATAATATGCAATATAATTTACTGTAAGATGTAAGGATATATAGTTATGCGATAACAAGAAATCAAGATATCGTAGTATCAAAATTCAGATTAATAAACCAAACTAATTTCATTTTGCTAATTTTCAATGTTACTTTACTTTGGATCACAATTTTTCAAAATGAGCCGCTAGGGGGCCACAAGCACGGTTTTCAAATAGCATACCTGATGGAAACCCGCTAAAAACAAAACTTTATTTTATATTTTTCATTGAGGAGCATGGGCCACAGAGTGTTGACAATCATTGAAAGGGCATAAATCATGAAATTCAGAGAACCACAGCTTTAGATGCTTAATAATACAAATGTCATTACATGAACTTTTATGCAAAATTTAATATTTCATGTTTAGAGATTGACTTACTATCATTCAGACTCTCCCACCACAAAAATAATGAAATGTCAGAATTATAACACTATTATTTTACACTCCATGAACTAATTTCCCAGGTTAGAATAAGGTTAAATAAAAAATAATATAAAGCAGAAGAGACACTAAATTTTATATATAGATTTAAAATTTCATGAAATTAGAATTTAAAAGCTTATTTTCGAACTTTTATATAAATACCCGCATTATGTAATAAATCTAAAAAAATCACTTTAAAACAAAGAATATAGGAAATATATTAATGAAAATGAGCTGGACATACACGGATAAAATTATAGTATAATTATTTAGACATGTTCACTCATTAACTAATATTTTAATTTTTTATAATCAGGAACATCTTTTAATAAAGACTCAACACCTCTAGCTTTGTTATATTCTATAAGAAAATCTTGGGTAGTTTTGCTTTTAACACTTTCAATCAGTCATTTTATGCTCCACATCTAAAATTTAAAAATCCGACAGAAGAATAATAGCATTACAGCCAACAAATTGAACATTCATATTTCACAGTCAATTTACTTTAAATTATTATAGTCATTGTAAATGGCACTCAGCTCATGGCCAGCAGCAGACTACTGCTCTATGCGCCCAAGCGGTGACAAAGGACTGGCTTGAGAAACCGGCTAGACAAGGCAAACACATCTGATTTATTTAAAGAAAACCTTTCAACTGGCCATAAATATCAAAACAATTTGTTCCCGGTTTGTCTTTCCTCAAATTGACCTGATAAGATATTCTTATCACATTCCCACTGCACTATATTTTCAAGCCCGAGACCTATTAAAAAACAGGAATTTCAATATTCATTCAGCCAGAGTTTAGACAGAGGCTAGATTAAATCCATCTATGACTTACCGGCGATGGCGAGGAATAATTTGATTTCTAACATAAGGTCTACAAAAATCTAAAAATCAATCACACATTAATTACCTGTCATACATTAAACCTGCAAACAAGTACAAAAAAACGAACAATGCCATGTTTGATTGATTGTCACAACAGAAATGTATTGTTACCAGCTAACAAATTGACACTATAACTTTGTGACGAGGTAGCAGTAGAGGAGAGTTATTTATAATTAGGTCGTGCACAATAATCATTCAGTTCATAATTACATCAAAATGATGTAACTCTTCATTAATTAAAGCTATGAAACGTCATTGATTGTAAAAAGTTCAATTGGTTAATTAAGGTTAAAAAAGACCAAATTTAGACAGAATTTTATCACTGCAAAGTATATCATATTAAGCCGTAAAGGTCAATATAGATTTGTTCAGTTAGACAAGACTATAATCAATAAGTTACTCAAACATGATAAAATTATAGCATATGTATATGTCTTAGTTAACTGAAATCAGACTACAGAAAATATTTTGTGATTAAAAGTTTTTAGTTTGTAAATGCTATCAGCAATCAAACCAACACTTTCTAGCTATTTGAAAACCTATAAAGTGCCCAGTAAGTCAGTGTTTCCTATGGGTCGTGACTTACATCAAAATTTTGGATAGAATAAAAAAGCAATGGGTTTACTAAGCATTTTCAACAGGCAATTGAAGAACTGTTGCATATGACATGACAAGTTTTTACGGTCAAAATTTGGTTTTCTGGAGTTAGAAGCTACTGAGCTAGAGTTAAAATTTCCTCCAACCCTGAGTCAAGAATAAAGATTTGAACTCAAAATTGCCATTCACTCGAAGTCGTTTATGCAATGGTTCATATATAGTACCGTTAATGTGGTAATTAAAATTAAGTTTTCTTTTCGACTCCACAGCTTGACAGCATTGCCGAAAAGTCTCGACCAAGCATTGTAAAAATTTCTCTATACGTCATAAATTATAAATCGAATATTGAATCCTGTGTCACTGTGGAATACATGTTTGATCAGTAACATACCGTACTAACACTGCTACATGAGCAACGTCAGTAAAATTTAGAGTAAAAATAGTAAGATCCAATGATATGGTTACAGCAATACTGATGAATATGGTACCAGCAATTCTTTTAAACATGTTGAAAGATTCCAATATTACAAAATCCATGTATCAGTTAATGTTACTGCTAAGCCGCTACAATAATTTGTATATACTGCAGGTACTGCATACTGGCAGGCCACCAGAGTTACCCCAGCCCAACGGCCGGCAACCAACTTGCCTTAATGTTAAACAAGTTCATGGACGCCATCTTATGCCATATTTGGGAAACGCGAAACAATGGAGTCTTATGGGAAATTTTCGTCGTGTTGTTGTACCGAATCGAATAAGTCCGCTGTTATAAGGGCTAGAATGAAACTGAAGGGGGGATTTTGAACATTAAGATATATGCTATCTAAATATATAACGCAATTGAGAATAAAAAACTATCTAATGCGGTAAATTTGACCCCAAACACAGCTTAGAACCATTTTTGGTCATTTTTTCGAAGATTTTATAGTGATATGCTAATTTGAGGCAGTAAAATGTCTCCGCAACAATCCTAAAATGTCATTTGTTCTTCTAGCGCAGCTTGGAGCCAAGCAGTAAGGCATTATGGAGCTTGATAGACAAAAAATGTTAACCAGAAAATAGAAACGGCCATTGAAGCAAAGTTGGGTCGGCCAGTAATTTCGACGAATAAATACAACTTTTCATCTGTGACGTCATAAGGAACGCCATTGTCAAATGGTTAATTATGACGATTAGAATAGCCAATTTACTTCGGAGGCAACTCGGAACCGGTATACTTGTCTTCGAAGACAATTTAATGTACTATAAATGTAATTTGGCCAACATGAAAGGATATAAGCATGTTCGGCTAAGATTCTACTTCAAAACGCGACCTTCAAAATTTTTTTACCTATAATATTAGTGAAAATAATAGGTATGTTTCAATAATTGTGTTGGAACTTCTCATAAGGCACCCTGTTAAGTTGCCGAGAACAATAGGCACAAGATGGCGTCCTGATATATCCAACGCAAATACAATACCAAGCACGGCCTAAATACCCCTAATATGGCTTAAGTGGCCGAGTGTGGGCTGGCGTCACACAAGTGTGGGCTAGCGTCACACGAGTGTGGGCTAGCGTCACCTGAGTGTGGGCTGGCGTTCTGACAATGTTATACAATAAGTTAAGCCGAACAGTGTTGTGAACAGATTCAAACTGCAGAACTGACTGAAAACGACTAAAGTCTGAAAGTAACTCCTGAACTATGTCGCCGTAACTGATTAAATAACGCCTAACTAAATCTGTAAATTGTGATGTGAAATGAATGCCGTAACGGTTCAAATTATTATGAGTTATAGCGCTTTTAATTACCAGGAGTACCGTAACGGCTCAAATAACACCCAACGAAAATGTGATGTGAAATTTTCATGTAAAAAGATCGAACGACTTATCTGTCCTCTTGTGAGTCGAGTTGTCCGCCTCCCGTTTGTCCATGCATTAAGTGTATTTCCTGTTTGTCCCAGGCAAGTTTAGCGTATTGTGTTCGCGCACGACGGACTTTTATTTTTAGAAAAAAGAATGTAAATTTGGGTTGTATTTTCACATCACAATTTTGTTTGGCGTTATCCAAGAAGCACTTAGGTTACAGCATTCATTTACACACCACATCTGTGTTTGGAGGTATTAACGCAGTTACGGTACGGTAGATCCTGAGATCTACCGATACGGTACGGCATTTGCTTCACGAGACCCCCGTCGACCCTAGCGCCCTATTGTAGCCTACTAGGCTATAACAGAGAAAAATAGCAAAACAAAGTTAGCAGAAGACTCGCATTACAGCATTAAGGTAGGATGATATTATACCGGGATTTCATTACAGCATTAATTAACAGGTTTGTTTATTAAAAAAATAAATCTTAGCCTACTTGAGCTCTTGTTTGCTTTCCCCGATTCTATAATCAGTTACTTTTATTTTTTGTTTTTATCTACCTATAATTTTATCCTCTATTGCTGATTATGTAGTCGAAATAAACTTATATTAGCCTATACTTATAAAATACCTAAGCTTAGAATGAAGCCGAATAAAAAACTCACCTGTTAGGTACTGTAATCGAGAGTTAAAATCCCAAATAGCCTACCGGTACAATAATAAGAAAGGCGGACGGTTGAAATAACCACTGTGAAGCTAGTAGCAATTTGACCTTTGTGTGCGGCGAAGCGGAAAGGTGAATATTGGCAGCAGAAATGAAGGAGTGTCATAATCTACATCCGAAAAAATGTAGAAAAACGAATTTAGAATACGATCAATGGGAAGATACTAATCATTTACGATAAATTAACATCTACAAAGCAAAAAATAACAATAAATTACATGATAAACAATGAAAAAACAATAAAAATGACACGAATTTTATTTAACTTCTTCGAAATAGCAGATGAGCAATTCCTAAATCAAGTCAAGTTTGTACAGTAACAAACTAAGGAGATGGATGACGAGTTTAAAAAATGGGGAGTCAGCGTACCCCCATAGGAGAACATAAGCCTTCCAAATTTTAAAACCTAGGGTATTCTCATAGCTAAAAAACGTCCTTATTCGGAAAATTACCTATAGCTAAAAAAGCTGATTTAGTCAAATTTCAAAGCCTAGCAGCACATCCTTCCGCCCAAGAGGCATCCGATTTGATTATTTATTATTAAAGAGGTTTATCTGAAGTTATTCACACAACTCGAACCTAAGTCTTGTTTTTATTAAAATCTAGGGTATTATCGAAGCGAAAATGGTCTATTTTTGAAAAATTGCGTATAGCGAAAAAAGCTGATTTAGCCAAATTTCAAAGCCTAGCAGCACGCCTTCCGCCAAGAGGCATCCGATTTGATTATTTATTATTAAAGATGTTTATCTGAAGTTTTTCAACACATCTTGAACCTAAGCCTTGTTTTTATTAGAATTTAGGGTATTATCGAAGCGAAAATGGCCTTATTTGGAAAATTACTTATAGCGAAAAAAGCTGATTAGCCAAATTTCAAAGCCTAGCAGCACACCTTCCGCCCAAGAGGCATCCGATTTGATTATTTATTATTAAAGAGGTTATCTGAAGTTTTTCACACAACTCGAACCTAAAGCCTTGTTTTATATAGGAATCTAGGGTATTATCGACGCGAAAATGGCCCATTTTGGAAAAAATTACGTATAGCGAAAAAAATCTGATTTAACCAAATTTCAAGCCTAGGACAGCACACCCTTCCGCCCAAGAGGCATCCGATTTGATTATTTATTATTAAAGAGGTTTATCTGAAGTTTTTCACACAACTCGAACCTAAGCCTTGTTTTTATTAGAATCTAGGGTATTATCGAAGCGAAAATGGCCTTATTTGGAAAAATTACTTATAGTCAAAAAAGCTGATTTAGCCAAATTTCAAAGCCTAGCAGCACATCCTTCCGCCCAAGAGGCATCCGATTTGATTATTTATTATTAAAGAGGTTTATCTGAAGTTTTTCACACAACTCGAACCTAAGCCTTGTTTTTATTAGAATCTAGGGTATTATCGAAGCGAAAATGGCCCATTTTGGAAAAATTACGTATAGCGAAAAAAGCTGATTCAACCAAATTTCAAAGCCTAGCAGCACACCCTTCCGCCCAAGAGGCATCCGATTTGATTATTTATTATTAAAGATGTTGATCTGAAGTTTTTCACACAGTTCGAACCTAAGCCTTGTTTTTATTAGAATCTAGGGTATTATCGAAGCGAAAATGGCCCATTTTGAAAAAATTACGTATAGCGAAAAAAGCTGATTCAATCAAATTTCAAAGCCTAGCAGCACACCCTTCCGCCCAAGAGGCATCCGATTTGATTATATATTATTAAAGATGTTGATCTGAAGTTTTTCACACAGTTTGAACCTAAGCCTTGTTTTTATTAGAATCTAGGGTATTATCGAAGCGAAAATGGCCTATTTGGAAAAATTACGTATAGCGAAAAAAGCTGATTTAACCAAATTCAAAGCCTAGCAGCACACCCTTCCGCCCAAGAGGCATCCGGTTTGATTGTTTAATTATTAAAGAGGTTTATCTGAAGTTTTCACACAACTCGAACCTAAGCCTTGTTTTTATTAGAATCTAGGGTATTATCGAGCGAAAATGGCCCATTTTGAAAAATTACGTATAGCGAAAAAAGCTGATCAATCAAATTCAAAGCCTAGCAGCACACCCTTCCGCCAAGAGGCATCCGATTTGATTATTTATTATTAAAGAGGTTTATCTGAAGTTTTTACACCAGTTCGAACCTAAGCCTTGTTTTATTAGAATCTAGGGGTATTATCGAAGCGAAAATGGCCCATTTTGAAAAATTACGTATAGCGAAAAAAGCTGATTCAATTCAAATTTCAAGCCTAGCAGCACACCCTTCCGCCCAAGAGGCATCCGATTTGATTATTTATTATTAAAGAGGTTTATCTGAAGTTTTTCACACAACTCGAACCTAAAGCCTTGTTTTATTAGAATCTAGGGTATTATCGAAGCGAAAATGGCCCATTTTGTAAAAATTACGTATAGCGAAAAAAGCTGATTCAACCAAATTCAAAGCCTAGCAGCACACCCTTCCGCCCAAGAGGCATCCGATTTGATTGTTTATTATTAAAGAGGTTTATCTGAAGTTTTTCACACAACTCGAACCTAAGCCTTGTTTTTATTAGAATCTAGGGTATTATCGAAGCGAAAATGGCCCATTTTTGGAAAAATTACGTATAGCGAAAAAAAGCTGATTTAACCAAATTTCAAAGCCTAGCAGCACACCCTTCCGCCCAAGAGGCATCCGATTTGATTGTTTATTATTAAAGAGGTTTATCTGAAGTTTTCACACAACTCGAACCTAAGCCTTGTTTTTATTAGAATCTAGGGTATTATCGAAGCGAAAATGGCCCATTTTGAAAAATTACGTATAGCGAAAAAAGCTGATTCAATCAAATTTCAAAGCCTAGCAGCACACCCTTCCGCCCAAGAGGCATCCGATTTGATTATTTATTATTAAAGAGGTTTATCTGAAGTTTTTCACACAACTCGAACCTAAGCCTTGTTTTTATTAGAATCTAGGGTATTATCGAAGCGAAAATGGCCTTATTTGGAAAAATTACTTATAGTCAAAAAAGCTGATTTAGCCAAATTTCAAAGCCTAGCAGCACATCCTTCCGCCCAAGAGGCATCCGATTTGATTATATATTATTAAAGAGGTTCATCTGAAGTTTTTCACACAACTCGAACCTAAGCCTTGTTTTTATTAGAATCTAGGGTATTATCGAAGCGAAAATTGCCCATTTTGGAAAAATTACGTATAGCGAAAAAAGCTGATTCAATCAAATTTCAAACCCTAGCTTTTTTCGCTATACGTAATTTTTCAAAAATGGGCCATTTTCGCTTCGATAATACCCTAGATTCTAATAAAAACAAGGCTTAGGTTCGAGTTGTGTGAAAAACTTCAGATAAACATCTTTAATAATAAATAATCAAATCGGATGCCTCTTGGGCGGAAGGGTGTGCTGCTAGGCTTTGAAATTTGATTAAATCAGCTTTTTTCGCTATACGTAATTTTTCCAAAATGGGCCATTTTCGCTTCGATAATACCCTAGATTCTAATAAAAACAAGGCTTAGGTTCGAGTTGTGTGAAAAACTTCAGATAAACCTCTTTAATAATAAATAATCAAATCGGATGCCTCTTGGGCGGAAGGGTGTGCTGCTAGGCTTTGAAATTTGATTGAATCAGCTTTTTTCGCTATAAGTAATTTTTCAAAATGGCCATTTTCGCTTCGATAATACCCTAGATTCTAATAAAAACAAGGCTTAGGTTCGAGTTGTGTGAAAAACTTCAGATAAACATCTTTAATAATAAATAATCAAATCGGATGCCTCTTGGGCGGAAGGGTGTGCTGCTAGGCTTTGAAATTTGGCTAAATCAGCTTTTTTCGCTATAGTAATTTTTCTAAATAAGGCCATTTTCGCTTCGAGAATACCCTAGATTCTAATAAAAACAAGGCTTAGGTTCGAGTTGTGTGAAAAACTTCAGATAAACATCTTTAATAATAAATAATCAAATCGGATGCCTCTTGGGCGGAAGGGTGTGCTGCTAGGCTTTGAAATTTGGCTAAATCAGCTTTTTTCGCTATACGTAATTTTTCCAAAATGGCCATTTTCGCTTCGAGAATACCCTAGATTCTAATAAAAACAAGGCTTAGGTTCGAGTTGTGTGAAAAACTTCAGATAAACATCTTTAATAATAAATAATCAAATCGGATGCCTCTTGGGCGGAAGGGTGTGCTGCTAGGCTTTGAAATTTGGCTAAATCAGCTTTTTTCGCTATAAGTAATTTTTCTAAATAAGGCCATTTTCGCTTCGAGAATACCCTAGATTCTAATAAAAACAAGGCTTAGGTTCGAGTTGTGTGAAAAACTTCAGATAAACATCTTTAATAATAAATAATCAAATCGGATGCCTCTTGGGCGGAAGGGTGTGCTGCTAGGCTTTGAAATTTGGCTAAATCAGCTTTTTTCGCTATACGTAATTTTTCAAAATGGCCATTTTCGCTTCGATAATACCCTAGATTCTAATAAAAACAAGGCTTAGGTTCGAGTTGTGTGAAAAACTTCAGATAAACCTCTTTAATAATAAATAATCAAATCGGATGCCTCTTGGGCGGAAGGGTGTGCTGCTAGGCTTTGAAATTTGATTAAATCAGCTTTTTTCGCTATAAGTAATTTTTCAAAAAGGCCATTTTCGCTTCGATAATACCCTAGATTCTAATAAAAACAAGGCTTAGGTTCGAGTTGTGTGAAAAACTTCAGATAAACCTCTTTAATAATAAATAATCAAATCGGATGCCTCTTGGGCGGAAGGGTGTGCTGCTAGGCTTTGAAATTTGATTGAATCAGCTTTTTTCGCTATAAGTAATTTTTCAAAAAGGCCATTTTCGCTTCGAGAATACCCTAGATTCTAATAAAAACAAGGCTTAGGTTCGAGTTGTGTGAAAAACTTCAGATAAACATCTTTAATAATAAATAATCAAATCGGATGCCTCTTGGGCGGAAGGGTGTGCTGCTAGGCTTTGAAATTTGGCTAAATCAGCTTTTTTCGCTATAAGTAATTTTTCTAAATAAGGCCATTTTCGCTTCGAGAATACCCTAGATTCTAATAAAAACAAGGCTTAGGTTCGAGTTGTGTGAAAAACTTCAGATAAACATCTTTAATAATAAATAATCAAATCGGATGCCTCTTGGGCGGAAGGGTGTGCTGCTAGGCTTTGAAATTTGGCTAAATCAGCTTTTTTCGCTAAACGTAATTTTTCTTAAAAAGGCCATTTTCGCTTCGATAATACCCTAGATTCTAATAAAAACAAGGCTTAGGTTCGAGTTGTGTGAAAAACTTCAGATAAACCTCTTTAATAATAAATAATCAAATCGGATGCCTCTTGGGCGGAAGGGTGTGCTGCTAGGCTTTGAAATTTGATTGAATCAGCTTTTTTCGCTATAAGTAATTTTTCAAAAATGGCCATTTTCGCTTCGATAATACCCTAGATTCTAATAAAAACAAGGCTTAGGTTCGAGTTGTGTGAAAAACTTCAGATAAACCTCTTTAATAATAAATAATCAAATCGGATGCCTCTTGGGCGGAAGGGTGTGCTGCTAGGCTTTGAAATTTGATTGAATCAGCTTTTTTCGCTATAAGTAATTTTTCAAAAATGGCCATTTTCGCTTCGATAATACCCTAGATTCTAATAAAAACAAGGCTTAGGTTCGAGTTGTGTGAAAAACTTCAGATAAACCTCTTTAATAATAAATAATCAAATCGGATGCCTCTTGGGCGGAAGGGTGTGCTGCTAGGCTTTGAAATTTGATAAATCAGCTTTTTTCGCTATAAGTAATTTTTCAAATGGGCCATTTTCGCTTCGAGAATACCCTAGATTCTAATAAAAACAAGGCTTAGGTTCGAGTTGTGTGAAAAACTTCAGATAAACATCTTTAATAATAAATAATCAAATCGGATGCCTCTTGGGCGGAAGGGTGTGCTGCTAGGCTTTGAAATTTGGCTAAATCAGCTTTTTTCGCTAAACGTAATTTTTCTTAATAAGGCCATTTTCGCTTCGAGAATACCCTAGATTCTAATAAAAACAAGGCTTAGGTTCGAGTTGTGTGAAAAACTTCAGATAAACATCTTTAATAATAAATAATCAAATCGGATGCCTCTTGGGCGGAAGGGTGTGCTGCTAGGCTTTGAAATTTGGCTAATCAGCTTTTTTCGCTATAAGTAATTTTTCAAATAAGGCCATTTTCGCTTCGATAATACCCTAGATTCTAATAAAAACAAGGCTTAGGTTCGAGTGTGTGAAAAACTTCAGATAAACATCTTTAATAATAAATAATCAAATCGGATGCCTCTTGGGCGGAAGGGTGTGCTGCTAGGCTTTGAAATTTGATTGAATCAGCTTTTTTCGCTATACGTAATTTTTCAAAATGGGCCATTTTCGCTTCGATAATACCCTAGATTCTAATAAAAACAAGGCTTAGGTTCGAGTTGTGTGAAAAACTTCAGATAAACCTCTTTAATAATAAATAATCAAATCGGATGCCTCTTGGGCGGAAGGGTGTGCTGCTAGGCTTTGAAATTTGATTGAATCAGCTTTTTTCGCTATAAGTAATTTTTCAAAATGGGCCATTTTCGCTTCGATAATACCCTAGATTCTAATAAAAACAAGGCTTAGGTTCGAGTTGTGTGAAAAACTTCAGATAAACCTCTTTAATAATAAATAATCAAATCGGATGCCTCTTGGGCGGAAGGGTGTGCTGCTAGGCTTTGAAATTTGATTGAATCAGCTTTTTTCGCTATAAGTAATTTTTCAAAAATGGGCCATTTTCGCTTCGATAATACCCTAGATTCTAATAAAAATAAGGCTTAGCTTCGAGTTGTGTGAAAAACTTCAGATAAACATCTTTAATAATAAATAATCAAATCGGATGCCTCTTGGGCGGAAGGGTGTGCTGCTAGGCTTTGAAATTTGGCTAAATCAGCTTTTTTCGCTATAAGTAATTTTTCCAAATAAGGCCATTTTCGCTTCGATAATACCCTAGATTCTAATAAAAACAAGGCTTAGGTTCGAACTGTGTGAAAAACTTCAGATAAACACCTTTAATAATAAATAATCAAATCGGATGCCTCTTGGGCGGAAGGGTGTGCTGCTAGGCTTTGAAATTTGATTGAATCAGCTTTTTTCGCTATAAGTAATTTTTCCAAATAAGGCCATTTTCGCTTCGATAATACCCTAGATTCTAATAAAAACAAGGCTTAGGTTCGAACTGTGTGAAAAACTTCAGATAAACATCTTTAATAATAAATAATCAAATCGGATGCCTCTTGGGCGGAAGAGTGTGCTGCTAGGCTTTCAAATTTGGCTAAATCAGATTTTTTCGCTATAAGTATTTTGACATAAGGGCATTTTGTCTGTGACAATACTCGAATTTCTAAAATTTTGCAGGGATTGTTTCGAGTTGTATGAAAAACTTAAGGTAACCCTCTTAATTATTGAATAGTTGAATCTCGTGCCTCTTGGGCGGAATGGCTTTGTATTAGGATTTGAAAATGGTAATTTTACCCTCTTTTTGGCTGCTTGGATTTGTAAATGGTAATCTTTACCATTTTTTGACATATGTGATTTTAACAAATGAATCCATTTTCGCTGTGAGAATATCTAAATTCTAAAATTCGAAAAGCTTTGTCCAAGTTGCGAGAAATACTTCAGTTAGCCCTTTTTTCTATTAAATATTGAAACTTGACTACTATTGAGCGGAAGGGCATGCTGCTTGGATATTATACGTCATACGACGTAAAATAAACCAACTTTTGAATTCACGTAATCGAGACATATTGAAATAACAATAACTCCTTTACGCTCTGATTACTGCCTATATACCACAAAATGCATGTGAAAATTCTGAAATAACCAAGATAATAATGAAATTCAACCATTGTTACGTCATACAATACACAATTTCATACGAAGTAATAACTCGTGTACGGCAATCAAATTTTTTAATAATTTACTAGGCTTTGAAGCATTCTAAGTCATTCATTTGTCCATCTCATTGTTGGATTAACACTTGAGGAAAATAAGCACATGCAAATGGGGAACCGCGTAAATTTTCATAGACGATTTTCCAACGTATCTTAGTGTTTAGTAAATTAAGTCTAGATCAGCACTTCTTAACCTGGGGTAAATTTACCCCTGGGGGTAAATTTCTTCGTTCTTGGGGGTAAATTTGGTTATTGTAAAAAATGATTATGAACATACATAAACCACGGCTCGTTATGTTGCGATAAATCAGTGTTATCGTATCATTAACAGTAGTCTTATATTTCAAACGAAACCGAAAACCAACACCTTCAATTAAGTGGGTGTTCTTTGTTATTTTAAACCATTCATTAAATGTTGTCCCCAAATAGCACACTAAAGTTGTTGAAACAAAATGCTACTAAAAATAGCACAGAAATTCTCAGGGATTGGAGGAAAGACGGTTCTTTTAACGAGCGCGTAATCGCGAACCACTGTTTCAACAGTGAATGAGATTTTTAGATTTCGATCCCCTCCCCCTTTCTTTAAAATCTTGGCTGCGCCCCTGATCAGGACGAATATTTAGATTTTGAGTTTACGTATACGTATCTTCTGTGCATGGAAATCTTTTCAAATAGTATCATGAAACCTGTCCAACTAAAACAGCACTTAGCATGATTAAGTAAAAACCGGTCCTTTTTCAATACAGAAGCGAATATGGATTAAAAAGAGAGTAAAAAAAGGCTTCGCGTCTACAGTTAGGGCCCTTTATACTTTACTTGATAACTTTTAATTAATGATGTTTTAGGGGTAATTTGTAATCCTGTTTGATGAAGGGGTAAAATATGCAAAAAAGGTTAAGAACCACTGGTCTAGATGGTCATATGATTTAGACCTCAACATTGGATCGGTTGAAATTAATAATTTCTCTCCTTGGAGTGCCATCTAACACCCCCGTATAAAGGTTTGCGGTCATGAGAACTATTACCCCAAATGTCATGTAAAGAATCATAACTTTTAATTAGTAGTAAATACTTAAACATATGCAGATGACATGGAAGACTAGTTTCATTATTTTTGTTTTATTTTTTTTATAACACATATGAATACGTAATCCAACATTTTGTCAACGGATCTTTCCTGTTCCCATTTTATCAGGCGAGTATATAAACTTTTCGCCAATGTAATTTAACAAATGAAACGCCAAAGTCGATCGAACCGCCGGGATGATCTCCACTCATTCGCAAGTTGCCGTAAATATATTTGAATTTACTGCTTATCGCAATGTATTTCTTCTGTATCTGTAAACTAAGTGGTATTCTCAGTGTGGAATTTAGGACTCGCCCATGATTTACACCAACGCCCTTCAATAAGCACAAAACTGCAATATCGCGCTTCAATGAGCACAAAAACGAGATTTAACGCACCGCTGCGCAAAATTAGAAGAAGGTTTGCTACTAGCTTCACAGTGGTCAGTATTAGCAAGACATTGAATTCGACGATACGAAAAATTAGATTTCCGTAGCACCTTGACCCCACCTAGTGTAGTATTTTGAAATTATGTATCCATTTCCATAAGTCGGATGTACTAACGTACTTTTCACTATGTCCGAAAACCAATATGTAGGCTACATCTCCGCTTTTCTAAAACTGTTTTGAATGGCGATGAAAATACAAGAGAGCATTGATCAACAATAGGAACATGAAAGCCAAAATGTACGGTAGTACGGGTGACGTAGTCTTCACGACTTCACCTGACCAAGTTCAATTAACTGGCTAACTAATCCTTTACCCGACTTGGACTGAAAACCGGACGAGATGCCGTGGTTCGCCATATGAATATACCGTCTATCGGCTTTTCTTTCCCCGGAATAAATATGTAAATCCTATCATATCTACCGGACAGCAACAAACAAGGAACCGTCACAAGATGCGTAATTTTCAATTTTGATGGCGTCTTCGCACACAAAAAACGAACCCCACATGAATTTTTGAAATAATGATAGCCTTCTAACGGCAACAACTATCTATAGCCACCGAAAATTTCTATGAAATTGCGCTAATAATCAAAGAAAAAGCGATTTTTCGAACCCAGAACCGCCACAAGATGCACCATTTTAACGACGACATGGCGCACAAAAAACAAATCCCATAAACGAGAATTGATAAGTGCTAGGAGGTTCTGAAGGCTTCAGTAGAGATATATACCGTATGTCTTTTTCCCAAGCGTTGCGTAAAGGTTTACCTGGGTATATACCACCTTACAGGGATAAAATGAAACTGCGTGAGCTACCAAGACCCAATTGTCTGCATATACAATTTAGCAAAGCTGCCATTTTTGAAGAAGGAATAAGAAATGAAGCGAAAAAGTTAGCATTGCAATGTTTTGATAAATCAAACATTAAGAGCATCGCTGTAAGACCAAATGCACTAAAACTTTCAGTATATTTTAACTCGTTGAAGTCATCCGAATACAAATGGTATTGGTATACACCGGAAGTTGTGGAAGTTGAAATAGGATGGGTTCCAGGACACCTAAAAAAACGGATGTGAAAGAAGCGATGATGAAATACGTAGATTTCACATCCAAATTACGATGCCTAACTGATGACGATAGCATTGAGAATGGTCTGATGAAACTGAAATACATAAGAAGGAGTTGCTAAATCATCCGATCTCGAGCTACATATACGCTGATGGCTATTATTTTCTGTCAAATATCGAAGCCAGAAGAAAACATGCAAAGAGTGCGGTTCTTATGAGCATTTCAAAATAGATTGTCCACAATGGAATCCAAACAAATCCATCAGAAAACAAGTTTTAATTAAATCTACGTCTCCAGTTATTGAAGGAAACCCATACACGTCTCTGATTAACGAAGGAAACCATCGAAGAAATCACCACAAGATAAACATATCAATTTTTCTAAACAAAATTATGGTTTAACTCCAATAGCTTCAAATTCGACACCGAAAACAACTGTTCATTTATATATCGTCACGCTAATAACCGAATTGCGTAAGTCATTTTTGACGACTTTGAGTTTTCTCGTTAAAACCCATCTATATGTTGTTGCGCACCAGCCTGTTGAATTAGTTTTCATTAAACGGATAATAAAACGCTTTACTGGAAAAAGAAACCGCTTTGCCTAAGTCATGGATGTGAGTCTGTGACACAGGCGATTTTGCAACGTTTCTTAAGCCAGTGGTTCCCAAACTTTTTTGACCATCGCCCCCCTAAAGTAGTTTATACAACTTCATCGCCCCCCTCCACTACAAAAAAAATATAAAGTCAGAAACGAATATATTACAGACCAAATAAGAAGACAAATCATAGTTTATAGTGTTTTTTAAAGAGATAGATGAGCTTGGTGTTCTTCAGTGAGTTTTTTATTATATCTAAAATTATCCCGTTTACTGATGGAAAGGTGATTTCGTTGTTTTAATAGCAATAGTAGCACGGCTGAAAACTCCTTTTTCACCGTATAATAGGTCGGAAATGAAAGAATCCAGGGTTCTACCTCCTCAAAAACCGCCGTGTACTCTTGTCTTATAGCATTTCACTTCCTAAATTCACCCCATTCCACATTAAAAAAATAAAAAAAGTTAATTTTCCCAAAGTTATAATAATTCGTACATCTCATTCATTCGTACAGCCTGATGAAAATTCATCCCCGATTCCTCATCCTATCACGGCTTCCAGTCCGATCACCAGTCCATAATTAACCAGCCATTTGCTTTTGGATTCATGGACTCGGATGGGGAAGAAGCCGTGAATGACTATCGCCTAGGGCAGGGGTCACCAAACTTTTTTGACCGCGGGCCGGGTATGACTCAAATTGTGTTGAAACGGGCCGGACGAATATTTTTGTCAATGCAATACAATAAATTTACAAATGTTGGGAATATCGATATCAGAATATAGATCGAGAACATCCTAGGAAAAAAATTAACAAGATTTCTATATCTAGACAACTATCCTGAGTTAAGCTGTTATCAAAACGTTGCTGTCATGAATTAGAAATGTTACAAAATCCGCGGCAAAAAATGTACGCATCACGTCTGCTAAGTACCGTTACGCCGTGTTGAAATACCGCTCATAAAAACGACGGTGACCGTACATTTGAACCCATGTACATTTGAACCTATGCTTATATCCACGGGTTCAATCTATATGCGGGTGCTAAAACCCATGGGTTAGGGTTAGTATGGGTTTAACTATCCGTGAAACAAAAAAAAATTCCTTAGGTGCAATAGCATACAGGTGCAATTGTCATGGGTTCAAATGTACGTGGGTTCAAATGTAATGGAACCAAAAACGACTGCCTGCTGTAGCTTGGAATTCTATGAAATTTTGGCATAATTTAGATAAAATAAACAACTATTATCTGGTATTTGAATTTTTTCATTAGCGCATAAATTTCCCAACATTCGACGCTTTTAAAAAATACGCGCCAGTTATACGTAGTGCAAATTATTGATATTGTCTATGGACACCAATAAAATTTATATGGACGTGTGTATTTCTTGTCTAACTTGATACGTACCAATTTTTATGAAGTTCGTACAATCAGAACATCGTTAATTATTACCCACAATGAACCACTGTCAAACTATCATGCACAACTCCAGCGTTTATTTGCGACGATCTTTCGGCGGTGTCAATATACCATAGATGTGACGCACATCGAAAGATGTACAGTTCTTATCAAAAAAGTAATACAATCATTATGGAAAAAATTGGCTGTCGGGCGGTACTAAAATTCCGATATCTCCGTTAGTTTTTATTTAAATCGGATGAACTTCAATTTTTTTGTAACATATCTACATTAATATCCGCATTAAAGCAGTACAAAAGTTAGTGTGGCTTTTGAAATTGGAGCAGTACGCGAGGGATTACAGTACTGTTAGCACAAAATGCACATTCGACGTTTATTTTAGCACGAAAAACAAACAGTTTCGTCGAAAGCAAGCGCCACGAGTGTACAAGTGTATCGCAGAAAACGTTACGTACTGGTAGCATTCAAAGTCGCAAAAACGAAGTTTTGTTTACAACCACGACTGAAAATCTGTCAGGGTGACAAAAGTGTTATTACGTCACTTTTCTGCATCTTGCCGATTGGCCAATGTTACGAAATAAACAAGGACGACGATGCTCGTGAAAATCTTCCTTGGAAAAAAATTTAGCCATTTTTGCGTGTTATTGCGGACCGGATAAAATGACGCCGCGGGCCGGATAAAATGACGTCGCGGGCCGGATACGGCCCGCGGGCCGTAGTTTGGTGACCCCTGGCCTAGGGCCAAGGGGTCGGCAAATTTTATGTCGCTCGCAGGACAAAATTTAGGGTTGCTAGTCTTTTGCGGGTCGCATATATTTTTTGAAAGTTAAAAACGGAACAGCGCGCGAAAACTGAGACAATTCGTGAACTTAACTTAGTCGTCTTATTGAAAAAATATCACAATGACATTTAATGTGACACTGTCTTGTTGCTGCATCACACTGGATAGCTTTACGACGCCAAGATTGAAACATTTTCCAAATGGGCATCACCAATCCCACTTCTTTGCTTGTTCTTTGTAATGTTCATTTTCGAAAATAATGGTTTGCACAAACATGTACTTCCAAACATCGAAGTGAATATTTTCGCATGATTTGTGAAATTTTGATAAATATTTTCTTTAAGACGATACATTCTTACAAAAATTGAGCAGTGATGAATCTCCCGAATGGAATATGAATTTTATTTCCTTAGTGCTTTTGCAATATATTCGAATATTTACTGCGCTATTGAACCCCTGCACTTAGGCTTGCACGTAATTGGCAAAAATCAATTCCGTAATTACGGCCAAATCGATTACGTAATGACCCCGTAATTGAGATATTTTTTCACACATTTAAACCTATCATAACAACCAATTGAATCCACTTCATTTTCGATTGGGACATCGAGTTTGGGTTTTCATATTCCTGGCAGTACTACACGCCGGTGACAGATGTTAAGACAAGAGTGAATTCAAATTAATTTTATTCTGATTGTTATCTTTTGTGCTAGCTTTGATTTCCTTTATCACCTTCGCAAATTAACCGTCCCAATTTTATGCAATCAATTTTATCATTACCGACACTGGTATACGGATATTTATGAAACGATAGTTGACTTTTTTAAAATCGTATTCAAAAAAATGTCGGGTTTCCAATTTATCAATGCCATGACGAGCGTATTCTCTCGTTTGATTATACTTGCTCTTGCCTCGCGACGAAGACTTGTTATTGCACCGTTTTTAACATTATTCGACTTTACTACCTAGTCAGCATTTTATAATAATTATTGATGCCGACTTATTGACGTTATTCCGATTACCATGCTTCATTTAACATTAAATCATGTCGCGGCCTAAATGTTGTAACATTATTTGCGACAAATTTAGATCAAATATTAATTATTTGCGCATAACTTAAATACCGTACTTATATGATATGGCTTTTCCGAAATACAAAGTTATATCGCAAAAAATGCATATTGTGACATTTATTTTGCACGCACGAAAAAATTAACTTATTTTTCTAACTCAAGTCGACGATCCTATCGGCCAAAATTGACACAAATTTGGTCGAGTGTCGGTGGTTTTTCAAGAATCAAAATAAGTTGCCGCATTTGGTAAAGACAGTTAATCATATTTGGCCGAAATATTGCGAGGCATTGTGGAAAATATATTGAGCAAAGGACAAGTCCGGACTGATATAAAACGATAAAACCGGTAACAGAACATCAAGGTTTTGTAATTGAAAATGGTTCTCGCACAGAATAAACACACTGGCTCATACTTGATATTTGATAGTAGTTAAATTGAGAATATTGAACTGTTATAAACAAAAAAAAAACGATCGTCGAAATTCTTAAATCTCGTTGCCTTGGTTAAATATAATCCAATGATCAGGCATTTTCAATTAAATACTGCATAAAGATAGTTATACATTAAACATTTAGGCTACAATTTAGCTTTTCTTTTTTTCTAATTTCAATCATTGTGGTGGAGAAATCCCACTATTTAAATACGATAACTATAAAAATATTGCTGTTTGATAAGCGCGACATTAATTATCACGGTGACGTATTGGCAAGAGAGAGAAAAGTGAGAAAAACGGCTGCAAATACCGAAGCTTTAACTTCTTTTTAAACTTTCACTTTTTACAATCGACGGAATTGACTGCTTTGAAGAGAGCTCGTTTCAATCGCGAAAGCGCTCGACCAATAATTACGACTTTACGTAATTCGTAACTTCCCTTCCGTAACTCGAAATAATTCCGTAATTCCGTAAATCTGTAAATTACGTGCAAGCCTACCTGCACTCAGCATCAACTTTTCTGCGTGTTTCCATTTGTCTAATTATAATTAAATTGTAGGCTCGTTAAACGAGTCGCTGTTCACTAAATTGTTGGGATATAGTATAATTAAGGCTAAACGTGTCTCACGATAAATTCTGTTACGTAAAAAAATGTAATTTACTCCTCGAGCGTAGATTATAAATAAAAAATTTTCATCGTCAAAACGCCGTTTGAATATTTCCCCGGGCATAGACTTCCTTGTTTACTTCGTGACATTGGTCAATCAGCAAGATGCAAAAAACGTAACAATGCCCCCTTTCGCACCCGCTCAGACACTCTCACTCAGACAGATTTTCAGACGTGGTCGTGAACACTACCTCATTTTTGCGTTTTGAATTATATTAGTTAGTTTTTAGTTGTTTTTCGGAAATTTAAATATAAATCAAATAAGTCAATGATTACTTTGTCTTTCTATGAGTTTCAGTTTAAATACAGCAATCAAAAATTAGTGTAAAAATAGCTGTGATAGACTAGGCTAAAATTTCTTTATCGGTACTTTTAAAAAACAAATTGTTAAATGGTGTGTATTAGAATGATAGTTTGAAACAGATACCCCATTTTACAGGCAACAACTCGCAAAACCACTCTTAAAATAAGCACCGAAAATTTTAAAATGGTAAAGTATGGGAAGAATTTTCCGCGTCAAAGTCGGGGAAAGGTCCATTCAGTGAATCGTCCCGGGCCAGATTATTTTACTCCGGCCGTATTTTGCCGACCACTGGGATACGCAAACTACCTTACCTTACTGTGAAGACGAGACCAGAAATCCTTTCGCGTGTGAATATCACCCACATGATTCAAGCCTGCGAATGCACACAGAATACAGAATTAAATGCGCCGAACATAAAACAGGTTTCGCGAAATCGCCCCCTTAGACTTTTTCGCACCCCTCTGTGTCGTTTTCGCCCACTGGGAGGCGATATCGCCCACTTTGGGAATCACTGTCTTAAGCGATACCATCATACGACATTATGACGTCAAACGCATTATATCGAGGTTGTCTTCTGCATGCCATACATCGCCGTCGAAGCCTGCCGTTAAGTTGTGGGACCGTTATTAGGTGTTGGTGTGTCTTGTCATTATATAGCGATTAAAATGAGTGCTTCACTTCTGAAAAACCTTAATGCGAATGTAGTTATTTTGAGGATAGAAAATGAGGATTCTGGTGGGCCTGGTGGCTCTGTACCTGTAGGTCCATAGTTAAATATTGCAAAATTTCGTTAGTCTACGGTAGTAACGGTACCCAACTCAAAATGAGTTTAGTAAAAGACGTACCAAGTATTTTATTCCTATAATGCTTGAAACCCAAAGTGTGTCAGATTCAGACCCAGACTTTGTTTTTATTCAAGAGTGTGATGAGGATGAAGAAAATTGGCAAGGTGTTAAATCTAAAAAATTATCCAACTACGCTCAACGCAGGTCCACAGTGGTTAGTCCTGCTTTTGTTTTCAATTTATTTAATATCATCATTGCTGCTAACGTTATAAATCATGTTTTCATTATCTGTTTTAGACGCTGGGTAAAAGGAAACGCGTAAAACGGGCGCGCCCCTTTGAATGGAAAAATAATATTTGCAGAAGGAATCGTCTAGCTGGATTAAATTACAAAAGCCGAAAGGGAAAGCAAAAAATAGCAAGAAAAATGGGGATGCCGAGCAAATCCACGTATTGTCGAAAATTAAGATTACGACAATGTGCGAGTCTGACAGAAGATGAAAGACAGTGGGTTTTCGGAAAATGGAATCGTGGTCTGAAAGACGATCACATGTCAGGGCTTCAGTATCGAAGGTAAACGATATTTAGAAACACTGATTTTATGTCACGATTTTCGCATCTCATTTAATTAAATTTTTACTGTTTCGTAGGTTACCACCAGGCAAAGGAAAATTGCTGAAAATATGTCAAGAAGAAAGTCATCTTTTGAATACCATTTACAATTACAAAATGGAACATGCATTCTGATGCGCAAAAAACTCTTTTCGGCTTCAATTGGCATTAGCCAACGAACTTTGCTCTCGTGGCTGGAAGGTCCTGCACCATTCATAAAGTTTTTTGACCCGCATCGTCCAAGAAAAGGTATGTAGCAAAGAGAGCAATTAATGCACAATGTAATATTCATTGAATAATGACTGAAACATTCATTTTCAATTTTTTGCCCCTATCCAAGGGCAAGATATGGAATTTTATTAAAAATGGTTACATGCACTACCTACATTGCCGTATCACTATTGCCGTTCTAGAGGTACCTATAAGAATATAAAGTATTTATATCCCGGAACGACTGTTTCAAACCTCTATCGTTTATATTCTGAAGAGGCAACAAAATCTGAAAGACGGGTTATAAGCATCGCAAAGTTTAGGGACATATTCAACGAAGAAAATTTTTTCAACATTTCGGCCTAGAAAGGACCAATGTGATATTTGTGTGGGATTTTCGCATGGAAATATTGACGACGGGGAGTATAGAGCCCATGTAATATCAAAAGATGTGGCGAGAGCTGAAAAAATGCCGACAAAGAATCAGCTGATGGGAGCAGATCCGTTTGGACTATGGACCTATGCCTGTAAGGCAGTCCTGATTCTTCCCCAAACTCACGCCAGTTCGAGGTATTATAAAACCAAACTTCAGATGCATAAATTTACTCTTTATAATTTGCAAACAAAAGAAGGATTCTGCTATCCATGGGAAGAGCACGAAGGCGATTTAAGTAGTGTTTGCGTCGCTACAGTTCTCTCATTTCGATCAATATGTTACAGATCATCCTTCAATCAAAGAACTAGTGATATGGAGTGACGGTTGTGGGTATCAAAACCGTAATGTAATCGTCGCAAATGCATATTTATTTTGGCACGGAACATAAAATTGAAATAACGCAGAATTTAACAACTGGACACACTCAGATGGAAGTGGATTTAATGCATTCCGTGATTAACAAAAAAGTTGTGGCCGACGTTATTTCGTCACGTGATTATCACGTAATCGTGCAGTGTTCAAGGTCTCGGCCATTTCCATACCGGGTCAAGCCAGTACAATATCAGGATTTTGAAGAAAATGACGGGGCAATACTTTGCCAGTATACGCCCTGGGAATAGAGCAGGTGATCAAAGGTGCATCATTTCCGAGCAATAGAGTATGCTTCCACTATTCACTTCAAAACTACGTTTATGGAATTACTCCCACGCAGAATACACACAGTGCGTCATTATGACGTCACATGCCTGCGTCATACAAATTACTTTAAATCCGGCTAAGACTATGAAATAATGAACCATGGGAATTATTCACTCTCCGTGGCAAAACAATACCAATAGGAAGTTTTTTACGTTTTTCTCGAAACTGCTAAAAATGACTTAGGCCTTAGGCCAGGGTTGGGCAACCCCTGGCACGCGTGCCGAACTTGGCACGCGTGCCGAACTTGGCACGCGTGCCCATTTATTCGGCACGCGAGCGAGGCTTCGGAAACGAGATCATTCTCCTTCAGATAAAAAGTTTCAAGACTCTGAATTATCTGATGAAACTCGGTGTTCGTTTATTCATCATCGTTTGTTAACAATCCCTTATTTAGTTGAACTCTTTTTGTGGTTTCATGACATATGGCTACAGAAAATATATTATGACGTAACAAATGAGTTAGGTCTCGAGAAGAGCGCAGCATTCATTTGGCTACATTCTTACATAATAGAGCTCGTCTGTGCCACCCTTTTCTTCATTTCTGCTTGATTTATGAAGTTATACAGCTCATATTGGTTAGAGTTACTTGCTGAGTTACTATTATAAATTGATTTCGAAAGAGATATAAGCGATTATGGGGGGAATACAAGAGAGGAGTGCAGAAAACGAACACTTTGGGATGCCATTCTCGAAAATTTTCCGTGTCTTAAAAACTTTGCAACTGCATTACTCTCCATGTTTTCATCTACATATGCTTGTGAATATCTCTTCTCGGTTATGAACTTTATTAAGTCTCATAACAGGAGTAGCCTGAAAGATGAAACCCGTAGTTCGTGTATTTCGCTGAAAGTTACAAAATATAAACCCAATGTAAAATCGCTATCAGCTGTAATGTAGTAGCAGTCCCACTGATATAGAATAAGAAAAATAATCAAATCTATTTGTTGGACTGATATTTTCCCGAATAGTGAATTCGCCTGGACATGTTCAAAAGGGTGGTTTATTATTGTGTATCTTTGTTTTGAAAGTAGCAAAGCATTGTTTTCAATTTTTGTCGGCACGCGGAAAAATTTTGTCGTTAAATTTAGCCGATTTTGGCACGCGAGCCGAAAAAGGTTGCCCACCCCTGCCTTAGGCAATTCAGTTATTAGCGTGACGATATGTCTAACGCAGATCAACAAATATCTCAACTTGGAGATCCTTTTCCGCCGTCATTAGCTGGGAAAAGAGAGCATTCAAGCAGTCCTTATGATAAACCAACTACTCAACCAAAATATGACGAATTAACCAGTGATGACGAAGACGACAGACAACCAGTAGATAAAATGGATTTATTGATATATGCCTCGGTACACCAAGTTTACATGATAATGACAAGGCTCAAGAAATCGAAATATCTGCATCGACCATCACGTCTCCTTGCTGCACTGAAATATGTGAATATGAAAACGGTCGTTGGACATGTAATGAATGCCTCAATTTTTACTTTCAGTATACATGCTTACAACTAAATAAGTTCCCCAGCAATTTACTATTCGAAAATTTGGTAACAGGTGACGCGACAGGTCACTTGTGCGTCGCTTAATCAAACGATTTGATTTCACATCTCACTTGCGGATTTCCGACGAAAACACGAGTCGGCCGGCGCACGCGTGGATAGATACGTAAGTAGTGTTTCTCCCGAGCCCGAACAACGAGGAATAACTTTTTTCTGGTAGTTGTCAATGGTGGCAACCTAAATTTTTTAAATTGAAAAGCAGCAATACAAAATACTACAAGTCGACGCAACCGTGAGTGACCATGAACACAATTAAATTAAGATAGAAAGATATTCAAAATTCTCGTCGTTGTCGTGGATTGAATATTGTGCGACAAAAAAGGCGATTTATACACTAAAAAAGTCTACACTAAAAAGCTTCTTAACAAACGCGTAATTGCGGTGAATTTCCGATTTTGAAAATTCGTTAAAATTCTGTTGTGTTTGGTTTTACTAGTTCTCCACACAGAGTACGCTTGCAATAAACGCACGTTAAGTCCGCAAAAGTTTTCGCCGATGAGAAAATAGTCCGCGGCCGAAAAAGGTTGGGAAACGCTGCTCTAGATAAAAAAGAATGTTTTTTAGGTTATTTTGACCCCCCGAATAACATGTTAATCAATTGTATATCAATTTGTGCACGTTTTTTTATATATCGATGTAAGCTGCAGCATATTCTTCTAATATTTGACCTTTTTGTTAACTTTATCCAAAGTGTGAAAGAAAGCGAGAAAAGATATGCAATTAACCGGGGCAAATTAGCTATACATAATAAAAAGTGGAATAATATGTGAATATAATATTTATACATTTGTAAATGATATGTATGTATGATATGCTTGTGTAGGATTTTATTTTATGAAATCAATAAAAAAATAAAATCTCATAAAGCCCAAATAAATTATTAAAATGAATAAATAAAAATGCAATCTTCCCGTAATTGAAGAGAAAAGCGATTTTTTATAACGACAAGAAAAAAATACCAACAACGAGAATAAGATCAACAACAACATGATAACAAATCGATCCATATGTACAATTAGTGTCCAATAGGAATAGTAAAACATAATAACAAAACGATCCATAGGCCCATTTCGTGTCCAATTATACCAGCATTTTTGCCTTTGGTCAGCATGTGCGACTATGCAATAGTGAAAAAATTTGTATTCTTCATATTGTTACCTGCTTCAGTAGGTCAATACCTATTGGAAGGTTCGTAGTTTTGATGACCACTGATTCTTATGTATACGTTAAAATGATAATTTTTTTCTGTTTTTTTTATGAACTAGACTAGACTTTCAAACAGCGAAACCTACAACGCTGTTTCATGTTGGTGTACAAAAGTTAATGAAGTAGCAAAACACTTTAAAAATTATTTCAACAATAAAAAAACGAGCAAATTGCCAAATATGTATTAGAACTGATTTATAATAACAATCTGATTATGTGCATATATTTTCAAATCTGTCCGAGAAATGACACAAGATGCAGCATATTGTATAACACCATCAGATATGCGAAGAAAATAAAAAAATAAATATGAAATGAACACACAATTAGTAGCCTACTCAAGCGGCTCCAATTACTGTACAGAGTACACTCAATATACAATAGCGTACCTCAGTCGCTCGTTACAAACGCGTTTAAATGCTGTCCTACCCTAGTTTTCTTTGCTCTCGACAGGGGGTTCGGAAGGACGAGTCAGAAGTTGATCAAGTTCAGTTGAGGTGTCAGCGGGGACGAGATAGGATTGTACGTGACCTTCTCATTAAGTGGCATGCACTAGATAAAAATGAAACATCAGTAGTAGATGTTTTCTATATTTTGATTTTGACTAATATAAGAAATAGGTTAAAATACCAACACCAGCACACATTATACTTTTAGAAATTATGTACACCAACCTATCACAAATGTAGATGGCGCTGTAACACGCAAAACTGACGACTTCAAATCGTTATGAATCAGAAACAGCAAAAAGTTACGTTAATATACGTGTAGTTATTCAGTTATTCACTTTTCTACAAATTAGATTTCGATCTATCTCGGATCGGCACTATACCAATTTGTAATTGGTCCTAATTTTTTTTTTCAATTTGCTCTGTTTCCTTTTTTGTATATATCCCTCTCGCAAGCCTCCAACTATCTAAAATTATCTATCTGTCTAAATGCCAGAATATTAATGATACTTAGTAGGTTTTCCGTGCAGCTCCAGTATTTTTACATTTGACACAATTTTTAGAAAATCTCTTTGTTGGAACATTATGGGTTTGAGGCGCTGTTTTGAATTTTTAAAATCCGTCAGTTATTTATTTTATTTGGGGATCAGAACGACACACTTGAAATCCAGCCCAATGCCGTCATGTTCAGTGCATTTCTACGAGAGTTTGATGGTATATTTCAATTAACAAAGATTGTAACCTACGACACATATTGTGGAAAATCTTTGTCGTCTCATCAATTCTGCCTACATAAATGGTATTATCAATTTAAAACACACGACATGTGCGTGGTGTAAGTCAAAAATTTTCAGTTACTTGGATTTGCAACCCAACAAATTTAGGAATCGTGTATAGTATTTGATTTTTTTTTAATATTCTGCTGCTGTGTAATACTTCTAGGTAGAAAAAACATGGTTTGGACACGTATGCCAATTGAGATGGAAATACGCATATTGTTTGTACAAATAGAACCATTTAATGGTTTGTGTTTTTTCACTAGTTTATGTTGCACCTATAGATAATAATTTAATTGGGTTTTTGTCTAGTTTTGGAGCTTGTTAGTGATACTACTTTCCTTTTCAAGAGGGCCCAGATTGTTTCCTTTTCATAGAATTTTATTTATAACTTTTCTCGTTGTTTCCTCCACGGTGTTACTTTCGTCAAATATCAGTTTGTTTATTATGTCCAGGTGTGTTTTAAGTTTATACAAAGCTGCTTTAAATGTGTTTAGTGTTAGTAAAACAATTTTTGATTTTTGTCAGCGAAGTTATAGTTATTATATGATATCGTGTCGTTCAAGAAGGGGTGATATTCCTCTAAATCCAGGGCGTAATTAAGTATTATTTTGCAAGGCATTGAGTATTTTTCAGGTGAAGTTTCAATTTTCTATTATGTTTTCAGCATTGTGTACGTTTCCTTTGCATAGTTAACAGTTAAGATAGGATCTTTTACCGTCGCGTGTAAATGTCAAATTCATCTTCCTCTCTTTTTTAGCCGCCAAGGATTGTGTTGCGCGCAAAACGATCGAAATTGACTGTTTGACTACAGGTAGAGACCTTTTTACTTATCGATTTTAATCGTTGAGTATTTTTCAGGTGAAGTTTCAATTTTCTATTATGTTTTCAGCATTGTGTACGTTTCCTTTGCATAGTTAACAGTTAAGATAGGATCTTTTACCGTCGCGTGTAAATGTCAAATTCATCTTCCTCTCTTTTTTAGCCGCCAAGGATTGTGTTGCGCGCAAAACGATCGAAATTGACTGTTTGACTACAGGTAGAGACCTTTTTACTTATCGATTTTAATCGGTAAGTATGTTGATAGGCATTTGTCTGTATGTATGTCTGTTAGATGCACGCGATATCCCACGAAAGCGAGATTGAATCTGCTCCAGATTTTGCATGTGCATTCATCATATCAGAAGCCTATTGATTTTGGGCGAATTATGTCGTATAATTAGCGAGTTATTAATTAATTAGTGATGGGACACAAGGTGTCACTATGGAGTAAGAGCGCTGTTTTGGGATCCCCTAACTTTCGATCGATAAGTCTTCGGTCTCTGACCAATGTTCTCGTTTATAAGTTATTGATTCCCATTCATTTTCTTTGATATGGCATTTACGTACGTCTTCGAATATTTTCATCCAGTGTTTTGGTGGTTGGATCGAATGTGACATTTGGTTTGCGTGAATACTCCGGTTTATTTTCTTAACTTTTCTTCCTAGATTGTACAGTTCCACTACATGCCAAATTTCATTTGGTTCTTCTAGATTTTTAAAAAATTTTGATTTTTCAAAATTACAAGCCTGGATTTTGCTATAGATTCAAGGTATTGGCATCCCACCTTTATCAGAGCCAGTTGTCATATATACCCTTTTTCGCGATCAGCTGTATAGTTTTAGGGTGCCATGCTACTTCATATAATAGTCCGTTCCAGGTATTTTGAGTGACATTGTTATAACTCTAGCGTTGTATAACACCATGCAATTTTATAATTTAAATTTTTCCAATCCACGCCAAGTTCCTTGTTTGGTGCTTATGTAAGATTTTTCATTCTCGATACAAATATCTATACGCGTCTATCTAGTTATATATCGTTTGGTGAGTACCCCAAAACCATAGCCTTTCATCGCTTACGGCAACGATTCTCAAAATTTTGTTGGCGCGGCGCCATTTTACCAGAGAAAAAAACTCACGGCACACTTACACGAAAAAAATGCTGCTTTCAAAGAAAACTCAATTTTGTGATCACTTATGTTCGCTAAATTCGATCCAGCAGATAAATAGACTGCAGATCACGAAATTCCAGCAAATAGTGGTTACCTATATTGTTACGTAAACGACATAGACAGATGAAATGAATTCATTGATTTATATACACAGCATGTGGAAGAAGAAACAAACATTTAAAATGGATACAATTTGTACAATATTCAATCATATTTCAGTTATGTTTATCACAATTCTGTTGATTTTCGCGGCGCACCTAGCAACTCGTCACGGCGCACTAGTGCGCCGCACCTTTTAGGAACCGCTGGCTTACGGGATTGGAACTTTTTAGGTTTGTGTGCCACTTGCCTCTAGTTGTTTTCCAACCTGGAACCGGTTTAGAACTTCAAATCATATTAAATATACTTCTCTCGAATTAGTGAGATTTAATCCAGAAGGTTGGGACACTTTTTTTTCTTTTGCATATTCTGAGCCCTAGAATTCTGCACATTCATTTCACTCTGCGGGCTAATGCATAATGGGGTAAAAAGGCCCAAAAATTTGATTCAGTTCTTTGCACATCAATTTTCCCAAAAAGAGTTGAATGATCTAGTTCGCGACCTCAGCTTGCCAAAGGACTCTGCCAAACTGTTGGCTTCCAGATTGAAGAAAAAAAATCTCCTTTCTGACAGTACTTACATCAGCTTCTTCTGCAACAGACATAAAGAATACATCCATTTTTTCTCGGAAGAAAAGGATTTGGTTTACTGTGCCGATCCGATATTGTGCAGCTTTTGCTCAAGCTTATAATGCCACATCACGGTGGGAGGAACTGGTGCATTGCAAAGAAAGAAGCGTCATTAATAACACTTTGGTTGAATACTCTTCCCTCCATTGCTCATTAAAATTGTTGACCTAATTTCCAATGTTCTTTCCTATACACACTATCATCTGTACTTTTGTCCGCGGTGAAAAAAGTTTTTCGTATTTATACTTTTGCGGAAAACCGGAATAAACTGATCCACATCCTATCATTCGTATATTCTAGCCCAGTGGTTCTTAATCTTTGTGAGCCTGCCGAACCCCTGCACTATTCTGCAAGCTCCCGCTGAACCCCATTGTACTGAACGGTTGAAATTAGAAGCCAAACCGTAACGTCATAAAGCGGAAGCTAATTCTTGCAAGGTTATAGAATATGAACATTGTGATGAAACCTTAGATATCAATAACCATGTGGGAATAACCATTGTTTTGTCACAATGACGTTGGCGGCAGAATGAGCAGATGGTTTTTGTTGTATAAGTTATGCGGGTGAACAGGCGAAAACTGATAAAAAATAACTTTGAAAATCCGAAAGATGATAATATACCCCATAAACGTTGGTAGTTCAAGCAATTTGTTCTCAAACTTTAAACTGCGCCGAAATGCGAATAAAATCGTTTGCCAATTGTTTTATTTTACAGAAATAGAGATAGGATTAATTCGGCGCCATATCGAGGTTGTCCTGAATGGATCATAATAATTTCGGGTAAAGCTCTGCGATAAACTATTCCTTGTCGCAAATTTATCACCTAGTGAAAATTAAACACGCTATGATTTTGCATTCATTCATGTACAATTACTGCCTATCTTCGATTTATCCGTAAAATTGAGTTAAATTTTATTAGTACGGTAGAATATGAATAAGGGTAACACCAATTAATTGTTCCATTCAATTGTTCAAGTCATTAGTAATTAGTCATCATGAACTATAGTTATTTTTGCACATTTAGTATGCAGGGTGATAAAAAAAGTCTCATAATGTGCAACTGTTTCAGAGCACCTTCGTCGAACCCCTGGAACAGCTCCACCGAACCCCAGGGGTTCGATCGAACCCAGTTTAAGAACCACTGCTAGCCTGTTTATCCGAATTCGGCGAGTGATGTGCGTAGGCAGATTCGGCGACGTACGAATGAATGCCTTGTCCAGTGAAGTGACGCAGGTCACGTGTTAACAGATATTCGGGAAGATAAATGCCATTTTAATATTCGGTTCTATATTCGCGTTACTCATCAACGAGTAGTCAGGGATTTGATCGATTTTATATAAATATACTTGCTAATTATGTAACTAACAACTAGATTGGTATCTGATTTTGCTGAAAAACTTCCAGGCATCGCTATAGATTTCTCCCAGAGTAGACTAGAGTCTCCAGTGATTCCCAAAGTGGGCGATATCGCCCCCCCCCCCCTCCTTGGTGGGCGAAAACGATACAAAAAGGGGGGGGGGCGAAAAACTTGAAGGGGGCGATTTCACGAAACCTGTTTTTGCTCGGAACATCGTGCACTCGATTACTTTACTCTGCGTGTTTTCGTAGGTTTGAATCACGTGGGCGATGTCACACGCGAAAGGATTGATGGACTCGTCTACGCAGTAAGGTACGGTAGTTTGCGTATCCTAGTGGTCGGGAAATCTGTAGTAATCTGGCCCGGGACGCTTCACTGAATGGACCATTCCCTGACCTTTGACCCCGGAAAATCTTTCCCATTCTAAAATTTTCGATGCTTATTTTAAGAGTGGTTTCGCGAGTTTTTGCCTATAAAATGAAGTATTTGTTTCAAACTATCATTCTAATTCATACCATTCAACAATCTGCTTTTTGAAAGTTTCGGTAAAGAATTTTAGCCTAGCCCCTAGTCTATTTCTACACTAATTTTTGATTACTGTAATTAAACTGAAACTACTAGTAGGACAAGGTGACTTATTTTATTTAAATTTCCGAAAAACAACTGAAAACTAACGAATATAATTCAGAATCGCGAAAATGAGGTAATGTTCTCGACCACGCCTGAAAGTCCGACTGAGTGAGGAATGTATCTGAGTGGATGCAAAAGGGGGCATTGTGACGTTTATTTTCGCATCTTGCTGATTGGCCAATGTCACGAAGTAAAGAAGGAAGTCTATGCCAGGGGAAACATTCAAACGGCGGTTTTAACGATGAATTAATTATATTTATTATCTACGCTCGAGAAATAAATTACATTTTTTCACGTAACAGAATTTATCGTGAGACACGTTTAGACTAAATTTTATTATATCCTAACAATTATATTGAACAGCTACTCGTTTAACGAGCCTACAATAGAGTTATAATTAGACAAATGGAAACACGCAGAAAAGTTGATGCTGAGTGCAGGGGTTCAATAGCGCAGAAAATATTCGAATATATTGCAATGCAATAAGGAAAAAAAATCATATTCTATTCGAGAGATTCATCACTGCTTAATTTTTGTAAGAATGTATCTTCTCAAACAAAATCTTTATCAAAGTTTCACAAACCATGCAAAAATATTCACTTCGATGTTTGGGAGTACATATTTGTGCAAACAATTATTTTCGAAAATGAACATTACAAAGAACTAGGATTAGCGATCTCCATTTAGAAAATGTTCTAATCTTGGCGTCGTGATGCTATCAAGCGTTATGCAGCAACAAGACAGTGTCACATTGAATGTCATTGTAACAATTTTTCAATAAGACGACAGAGTTGAGTTCACGAATTGTCGCAGTTTTCGCACGATGTTCCGTTTTTAACTTTCAAAAAATATATGCGATCCGCAAAAGAATAGCAAGTAGCAACTCTAAATTTTGTTCCGCGAGCGACGTAAAATTTGCCGACCCCTGGGCCATCCGAGTCCACAAATCCAAAACAAATGGCTGATTGAATCTATAGACTGGTGATCGGACTGGAGGACGTGGTAGGATGAGGAATCGAGGACGAATTTTACCGAAGACCGTTATAGATCATGTATTTTGGTGAAGGTCATCAGGCTGTAGGGATGGATGAGATGTACAAAAATCATTATTATAAGTTTTGGAAAATTAAATTTTGTTTTCATTATTTCATTGTTAAATGGGGTGAATTTAGGCCTAGGGAGTTGAATGCAAGTATACACGGCGGTTCTTGAGGAGGTAGAACCCTAGATTCTTTCATTTCCGACCTCTGATATGGTGAAAGAGGGGTTTTAGCCGTGCTGCTATAGCTATCAAAACAACTAAATCGCCTTTCCATCAGTAAACGGGGTAATTTTAGATAATGACAAAACTCGCTAAAGAACTAAAGCTCATCCATCTGATTAAAAAACACTATGAACTATGATTTGTCTCCTTATTTGATCTGTAATATATTCGTTTCAGACTTTCAATTTTTTTTTGCATCAGTGCCGGGGGGGCGATGAAGTATAAATTACTGCAGGGGGGCGATGGTACAAAAAGTTTGGGAACCACTGGACTAGACGATGCTAAAAAGTTGGGAAGACTTGGTGTACCCGTTCATAGTTTTATTCTTTATCACTATCGTGAGGTAATTTATATCCTAAATCGTTCCGTAATTTTTCTGTTATTTCTGCCAATTCAATACTCATTGCGTGAGTAATCAGAGGACTTTCCAACTCTTTATTTATAAGGCATCTTCTTACTTCTTTCGCTTCATATGTTAGTCCCTCGCTGTTGCGAAAATTCATCTTGAAGTCGACTTTGGGAAAGGGAAAATTGCGTACCTGCCCATTTACAGTAATTGCGGATGGAGTCCAAAATGGCGGATGAATTCGTATGTATCCCTTGGTGCCACATATATGAGCGTCGTTTGAAAATACATTCACGGTAGATATTGTTAAAGAAGCCATCCGTTGTTTAGTGTATTTCAAGGCCACATTTGAAGTTATATCGACACCCTGATCGTTCAGGAAGCCAACGGCATGCTGCTCATAGGGACATTCTTTGAATACGAATTGAGCGAGCTGCAACGTGTAAATCCCAATATCGAATAATGCGCCTCCCCCGAGTTCTTTAATCATAACTCGGTGATTCGGATCAGATATGTAGTCGCCGAACATCGCTTGAACTACTCGCACTTCTCCGATTTCGCCGTCATCGATGGTTTTCTGGATCGCGGCATACACAGGGGAACATCGACTCCAAACCGCTTCCATCAAAAACAAGTTTTTTTCTTTAGCTAATGCGAACAAGGTTTTTGCTTCCTTCGGGGTCATGCAAAGTGGCTTTTCGCACAGGACGGCTTTCCCGCCTTCCAGCATCATCCTCGCTTGATCTTTGTGTTGTGTATTGAGTGATCCGATGTAAACAATGTCGATATTCGGATCATCAGCCAATTCTTGATATGTGCCATATGCTTTCGAAATGCCTCTTTCTGCCGCGAAAGCCTTCGATCTTTCCAAAGACGATGATGCGACAGCTTCTATTATATGTTCATCTTTAGGCAAGGCTAGTAAGTTCCATGCGAAATCCTGACAAATTTTCCCTGCTGAACAAATACCCCATCGAATTGCACCACCTACCATTACGATTCAATAGCGAGTCAGCACTCAGCAGTACTAGAAACGAACGATTTACGTTACGTTTATGACTAACCTTTCGAACGAACGAATCGCCAACTGCGCTATCGCCTATTACAACAGGGTTCAAAATGACCAAATCATTAAGATCATACTGTGGGTATAACAGGTTCGCGCTTGTTGCTATTGACATGTATTGTATGAATGTTTATTCACCTCCAAATTTTACAATATTTACATAATAACCTAGTCGAATTTTTGAATTTACGTCAGAATAGCAGTCGGTTCACACAATTGCACAGATTCGACCATCAAATTTACTTAGTGTAATATGGATTATTCATTATTGTAATAACGGTTTTTTGAAAAGCAGTTTGCTTTCATGGTCAGTTGTCACATTTGTTACAATTCGGCTTTTTCACAATCTTTTACCATATAATGTGTGTGGTGAAGTCTTTTTGATATAAATAATACTAACAGATGTTTTAATGAAATTTATGTATAAGAACATGATATCACCAATAACAAAGTAAATTCGATAAAAATAAAGATGGGATGTCCAACGAGACAACTGTCACAGTCGGGGATAATACAGGCATAGCCGCATTAGATATATATTCTTATAGTTCTCGCAGTATAATGGTTATGTGTTATGTCTCAGGGTTATCAGGCTGAATCGTATTGAACAAGAACTGCATTGAAAATTGCTCTTGTATCGTTATCACTCAGTCACAAACGTCTATGATTTAAGTTTCCATTTGCAAAATGTTGATGAGAATCCGTTATATTTGAACATATGGAGTCATATTGTGAAAACACTTTCTATGAAGATGGGCAGTTATGACATTTTTAAAGTTTTTGAAGTAACGTCGATAGGTTGGAATATTGCGACAGATTATACTATGACAAATTTGACCTCACCATGACTTTGTCAATATTTGCTGTGTATATATGGCGTCTGAAACTCGTTTGAGATACTAACTTTATACTATAGCATACATGCTGCTGACTATTGTACTATATGACGTATTGTAGGGAATATTCCAGTCTAACACATGAGATGTCAGCAAACAGCACTCAATAATGAAATATCAATTATTCACATATTCTGAATTTTCACAATCAAATTGAGCATCCATCCTAATATCATGCTCCCCTAATTTCTGTGTCACCGGATGATAATTACAACAATATCAATAAAGATAATGAATAAATACCACATGCGGTAGTACTATGCGGTGCTGAGTCATTGGTACTATGCGGTGCTGAGTCATTGGTCACCCCACTCGCTTCACGTGCACGTTGCGTGTACGTTTCGCTTCCTCGCTCGCGTATTTGTTGCGTCCCGTTTGTTTTTCTCATATTTCGTGTCTGCCTTGTATATGCTTAGGATACAGCTACACGGTTACTCTTTTTATATGTAATTTCATATATATATATATATTGATTTTCCCAATACAAACCTATTCTAGCAACTTCTGAATGTGCCACAAACCATCATGAGCCATTCACCGAAAAGTAAAATGCATGGAAACGTAATAAAACAACTTGAAATATTTTCATTATAACTTTATTTCATATATAATTGCATAAATGTTATAAATGTGAATTTTAACGTTTATCGTATCTGTTGCAGAACAGAAAATTACATAGACCAACTTTGCAAAATGAAAAAGTGCAACCAATTATTTGGGAAACAACTTTTTCTCATATTTTTCAATTCATTCATCATCTTGAGGTAATTTGTATCCCAAGTCTTGCCGCAATTTTCCGATTATTTCTGCCAATTCAATACTCATTGCGTGAGTAATCAATGGGCTTTCAATTTTCTTGTTCAAAAGGCATCTTCTAACCTCATTTGCTTCATATGTGAGACCTTCGCTGTTTGCAAAATTCATCTTATATACTACTTTTGGAAATGGAAAATTGCGTATCTCTCCGTTCACGGTGATAGCGGGGGGCGACCAAAATGGTGGGTGAATTCGTATGTATCCCTTGGTGCCACATATATGAGCGTCGTTTGGAAAAGTGCTAACTGAAGATGTTGTTAAAGAAGCCATCCGTTGTTTAGTGTATTTCAAAGCCAAATTCGAAGTTATATCGACACCCTCATCGTTCAGGAAGCCAACGGCATGCTGCTCATATGGACGTTCTTTGAATACGAACTGGGCGAGCTGCACCGTGTACATTCCTATATCGAACAATGCGCCACCTCCAAGTTCTTTGCGACTGGCTCGGTGATGCGGGTCGACTGCAATCATTTCACCAAACATGGCTTGGACTACTCTTGCTTCTCCTATTTCGCCATCATCAATGGCTTTTTGCACTGCGGCATAAGCAGGCGAACATCGACTCCAGACCGCTTCCATAAGGAATAGGTTCTTTTCCTTTGCTAATGAAAACAACGTTTTGACTTCCTCCGGACTCATGCACAGCGGCTTTTCACATAAAACAGATTTTCCACCTCCCAGCATCATTTTCACTTGGTCATAGTGTTGAACATTAATCGAGCCTATGTAAACGACGTCAATGTTCGGATCGTCAGCCAATTCTTGATATGAGCCATATGACTTCGAAATGCCTCTTTCTTTGGCAAAAGCCTGCGCTCTTTCCAAAGAAGACGATGCAACAGCTTCAACTATATGTTCATTTTTGGGTAAGGATAACAAGTTGCCCGTGAAGTCTTGACATATTTTTCCTACAGAACAAATACCCCACCGAATAGTGCCGACGTCCATCGTGCCTTAAAGTCGGATCAGAAATGATAACTTATACATACAACTAGCAATTATGAAAAATCTTTGTTTGCGAAGCGGATTACGTAATCATGCGTCTTTACAGCAAGGCTCAAAATAACCAGAACATTGTCCGACTGATCGAACGTCAGTCGTTGCTTTTCTATGTTCAAATTATTACTATGTCTAGGGATGGGCCGAGATTCGGATTCGAATCCACGCATTTGAGTCAAATCCGCGCACCGCCCGAACTAGATTACTCACGAAAAACCCTAATTAATCGTATAATCTATCCTTATTGGTGTATGTATGTCTTGTATGAACAAGAATGTGTTGGCGCAATCTTTTTGGAATCTATTGCTAAAAGCTAGCAAACATCGATCAGAGCGGAACTGGCGAAAGCAGTTTAAAATCAGGACAACCATTGTCCAGCATTTGCTTGGGTATTGCGCACACTATTGTAGCACAGTGGGAAACGTGTTTTTCAGCTTCATTAAGACGTCACGGACTCGAAGGATTCGATTCGAGTCCATGACCCATTACTCGGATTATTCGAATCCCTGTAATATCGGACTCGTCTCATCCCTCCTATGTACAGAATTTACCGATGACTCTTCAAACCAGATTAGAGGTTTATGTATCTAGTTCTAGTGGCATCACAAAGAAACATTTTCAACGTCAATTATACCAGCCCGTTAGATTTAATAGAACAAAAAAAATTAGACGCACCGTCTATACCTAAATGCAACTGAAGGAAGAGGTACATTTTTGAATTTACAAAGATGTGCAGGATTTACCAATAAGTCACCAAATTAGACCCTACATACCTAATTTTTACAGACAAAAAGATTTCCGGTACATAAATTCAGTAGGTATAGAAAGTAATATAAGAGAAGAATATGATGAGATACGGAAGAGCGAGGCCTTTTTTGTAAGTTAATAAAGATGACTATGCGCAGACTTGCGCAAAGGATAAGTCACCAAAGCATATCCTGCCTACCTAATTTTCACAACCAGAAAAATATTGGTATTTATTTATGAAAAGTATAATATTAGAGAAGGACATGGCGAGATCCGACAGGACAATTCAATTGTTACCTTGCCGAGAGATAAATTCAACAATCATAACGACCAAAAGGGTAGTTTTGATGTACGAAATAATATCGTATGGTTCATGACAAGACGGACGTAACTTAGAATAGCTTATTTCAGGCTGTCCATTTTGCGTTGAAAAATACCAACACTGTCCTACACCTTCAATCTTACATCACACCGACCCGATTTTGGTCGCTGAAAAGTAATCTAAAAGATGAATATGGTGAGTTACTCCGGTAATTTATCAATTGCTTCTCATTTCGAAATAAACTCCGTACAGTATTTTAAAACTAACCATCATGAACGGTAGTTATGAACGATATTTCTTAAAGTTAGCGATCAGTCACTGTCACAGAACTACTGATTTCATATTTTTAGCGGTTGAAAATCTGTCATGCCGAAATAAACTTATACCAATAGTTTAAGTTAATATAAAAACAAAACTATAGGCATTTCGCAGTCCTTGAGCTGGCAGTATAGCTCGAAATATCAGTCACTCATATGTCATAGGCATCAATGTTTAATATTAATATACCTTATCTAAACCCCAATGGCATTTATGCTTTAAGTTTAACGTCTATACATAATTTGATTGCTCTTGGGCAATTCAGTAAGTGTTGTTATTTTTTGCATTGCTAACTGTGGCAATGGCGTTTTTTGGTTCAGACACACCTTGCGCTAACAAAGTACACACACTAGCTTTTTTCTTTAGACACGTCACATGGTCGAGTTTGCGCTGCGCTTGTTATGCTTGAAAATATTGAATTTGAAGTCTTTGTCCAAAATATAAATATAATGCAACTTATTCATTTATTCAGATATAATCTATGGTCTTCAACTTTATCTAAAATATATTTTACACAAATACTAGTATTCAAAGTCATAAATTTAGGGCGTGTTGTAGCATAACTTCATAAACGCATTGCACTACGAAATAGGTGGCACATGTATGACTGTCAGGCATGTTTATTAGACAAAAACACTATTCAACCACGGCCGCTATTCACAAGACATGTAGAATTTGAAGAAATCAAGACCCCGGGGCGATATTATTATGTTAAAATGTATCACTGCCTATATATAGGCGTATTCTGATGCTGTGTTCGATGTTGTTCTTCTGGTTTACATTCAAACTGCAATAGCAAATTTATACTGTGGAGAGAATGCGCGGAATATGTGCATTTGGGGTATTGTTTCTCTTGCTGAATACTTCCGATTCTAAGAAAGGTATATGTGGATGATATATATATAACAAAGGAATTAGTTTATTAATTATATATATCGAGTTGATTGCTGCAATATGAGAATGAGTTCCCCAATAATAATATTCTTACAAGTAGCATTTATTTATGTTCATCAATAAACTTCTAATACATTACGTACAAAAAGTATGAACACAAATCTACTAAATTTAACTTCCCTACTGGAATACATACTGGGAACGTCAACGCCCATTTTGTTGCAGAATAAACTCAACTTCATGAATATTTTATTTCACAAAATTTTCGAGTATTTTTATGTGCATCATCTTTCGGGTAGAATAAAATATGCCTAATTGTTATGTAACTATTATACAAATTCTTACAGCACCTGGAAAAATATCACCATGCTTGCATAATTTGCCCGGCCAAAAAGGAGTTATATCATACCCTGGATTCAAAACAAATGGAAGAAATCTGAAACTCTTTACAGAGAACCGAAACATGGATGGTGCATGTCTTCTCTATGGGAGAATACCGCACGCGAAAGATTTAACGATTGAAATAACTCCAAGGCAAAAGAGTTTGATTTACGTGCGTAAAAACACTATTTATATTAAATGTTTAATATTGGTGAATTGAAATAAAATGTACTAAGATTTTTGGTGCTGGATTTCAGTATCAGGGCATTCAATGTTACCAATAAAGAAACTGATTGTCTATTCTATAAAGTAATCCACGAAAATAGCTTCGACACGAAGAAAAAAAAAATTGAAAAACGTATATTTGTGCCTCGAAAATTGAATTATCCTCTTTCACAAGATTCGCACGGTCACAACTTTTGTCATTGGACAGTGCGCAATACATAAATTTCGCATTCCGAATTTATCGGAATCAAATTTGATTTTTGACCGATACTTTAAATTTGAAATAAACTGATTCTCCACTTATACTATATGGGTAAAACTGAACAAATAGCGGGTACAATGAAACGTATGTTTTTATAATTTTTAAATTTCGAATTTCATGGAAAGATACTGAATAGCATAAAATGAATATTGTACGATATGGGGTTCTTCCGAAGTATAAAACCGTCGACATAAATTTGTAGCGAGTATCTATTTGGATTTTGTTATCTTAAGTTGTAAAGACTGAACTTATAACAACACTGTGCATTTAAGAACACAACCTAACTCAGAGCAGCTTAAATGTATGTTCATTATTCAAACAAACGGGTCACATTTCATAGTTCAGTTTGGACTTTTTACTCCTTATAGGTTTTACAGAAATACGGAGGAAAATATAACATGGTTATTTTCAAATTTAGATTGGTGGTAAAAAATACAGGACGAGCTCTTGGAACAACTTTATTGCTATGTACGGGGCAACAAATGATATACAATACACAACTAAACATTCATATAATGAATATCTGCAAGATTTAAAAAATGGAACAATTCGGATTATTTTACCTGGATATGAATTCTCATTTTACAGAATAGTTTTTTCTAAAAAATCATCAGTATTCACGCTAAAGTATTCCGAAAAAAAAAGTAAGATCTTTTTCATTCGTTCTATTCTTTTTATGCATATCTTCCATAATATATATATATGTGTGATTGTGATAAAATCTAAAAATTTTCTAGGCGTTCGATGCAAATCGCTCGATGCTACAGTTGTAAATGTTGAGTCATGCACCGATGCGAATAAAATTAACTCCAAATGCAAAGTGAAATGCACTGACGGATTGGCTCCTTCTCCTTATTTATATCAAAACGATGTAAATTTTTCAAAGTCAGAATCTGTGCTCCCCAACATAATGACAAAATGCAAGTAAGTAAAACTTGTTGGCTTCGGGTTGGGGGTAATGAGTATTTGTGGATAGCGAGTCGATAATTTCACCCGTCTTAGCAAGTTAAATAGTATTATTCATATTTTAACACACATACAGGCATTTGCGCTTCAGCCATCAACCATGCGTACTAAATTGAACAATGTGAAATATTGAAAATGTTTTTAGTTTCGCTTGTCCACTCATCAAGCTAGTCCATGATGGGACACCTTTTTCTATCCAATTCCATCTCATAAAAATTTATGCCATCCCAACCTATTAACTGGACATTTTTATTATTTCACATTGTTTAATTTACTACATGGTTGATGGCAGCTGAAGCGCACCTGAAATCAGATAGCATCATATTATGTATTCAAGCATGCATAATTCGCGTATAGTTTTTGGTCAAAAACCAGCGATATACGTCTAACAGTTTATGAAAGTCCTAAAATATGAATCCATTGAGCTAAAGATATTGGTAATTCATAAGAAGTCAATTAGAGTGACTCAAAAGGAACGAAAGCCCTTTAATTGACATTCACATCTTTGGTATTGATAGTGCCAGTCATAATTACGTGTTTAATTAAAACCATAATAGTCAACCTATAAATCGATGAAGACATTTCGAGTTTCACGATTTGATTTGGATATTTAACACGGAAGGTCACTGGCGTGGTACTGGTGTCTCACCCATAATCAAGTCAATGTAAGCGTGTAAATTACTTATTATTTGTTACTTTTTTTTCTCCCAGAGGGAATGGATTCAATCCTCCATCGTGGGATCCTGATATCACGATTGCTGATTTTAAACCTGTTTTTGATGAGCAAATACAACTACATGAATTTTCGATTAATCTGCCTCCTCTTCCTGACCATCCCTTTTCCCCGCCAGACATAGCCGCCAATAACATCAGAACTCAGTAGGCAATTTTTTGTGTTAAACTACTTTATTATTATTATATATAAATAGTTTTAAACAAATTTCACTTTTCATTGTAATAAAGTTCACTTTAAAAACGCCGTTTTAGCCGGCTGTTGTCATCGGGCATGGGAAGCCGTGAAAAATAATTTCAATCGACTCTAACTCACGATTCCGTGTTGAGAAAAATGGTGGCCCCAATTACGAACTCTCAGAAAATCGAGTTTTGATAAGAAAAACTTTGGCGTAAGCAAGTCATCATTAGTTTTCCGATTTTCGACTCCGGATCCAACTACAATGATGATATCATGACAAACTCCGACTACACGGACCTGCTTAATAAATTTAGATTTGCATATAGAGCACCGGCTGATGGCAAGAAATATGCCATGAAACCGCTTCGCTGACATACGTTATAGAATGGTCAAATGTATTTTTACATCCAACAGGCTTTTAGTTCTACGGGCATGGTATATTTAGTAATCGCAAGCTACATTGACATAACACAAATGAAATTTAAGAATATAGGCTCTCATTTTATCTAGTTGAAAAAATTAGGAAAAGCTATGATTTGAGAATTTAAAGTATATATTTATTATTATGTCAAAATTTATGTTATCTCCTAAACTTTTCAGTGCGGCCTATATGCCCGGGTGGCCGGATGTACCTGATTTCGACACCGAAATTTCAATGGTTTACGCATCGAATATTCCAGATCCTCGTAAATGTGTTAATCTCAAACTTGTTGCAGATATCTGTTTTAATGACGCCAGCATATACGATTTGTATTTGGTAAGCAATACTAACATAAAATTTGTTTGAGGATTTTGCTGATTACCTGGTACGTGTCTGAATTTTTGCCAACTATAGGTGTAATGCACTGAATCATGAAGCGCTCAGTTACTATTATATAATGTCAGAGTGAAAATCGAAGATAACATTCCTACTCATGTCTTTGGTTGTAGTTTCTGCTAACGTCCTTTGGAGACTTATGTGAAAAGTCATTTTTTTCTGCTATTAAATAATACATCATTTTAAATACTTCACATATTATATAAGCTATAATACCATAATATGTTAAACCTACGGACACGAAGTTGTCATTTTCATTTCAGGGACGTATTTCCACTTGTAATTATCCTGTCGATTATCTTCTTGAATTGTTTGGAGAAAATCAAGGAGAGGGAATTGATCCAGATACTTTGCCGATTCCAGCTCCAAAATCATTTACCGAAAAACTACAAGAACTCGACCAGAATGAAAAAGCAGCGTTTTTATTTAAACTATCAGAGTTTGATTCAAAGGTGAGAAAAATAATTCCGGCACTCAGAATTAATCACGCAATACAGCGAGTTTTCATGTAATATTTTCTTCAAGTACAGACGTACATAAACCAATACCAGAATGTCAAAGGGTTTATTAAATAATTATTTAAAACTTTTTTAAAAAATCCCATCCAGCGTCTCATGCAAATATTAAGATTTATTTACAATGACAAAAGTCCAACTTCATATGATGTAACAGTAGTGAGCATTTAGAGTTACGCCACACATACTGTTGGTTGGCTTCCGGTGTAAATATTGGATATTTCTTTAGTCACTTCAGCCCAAGGTAAATAGATCATCTTAGGTTTTGCTCCCATATATGCCACTGTAAATAGAAAAAGAGGATTTTTGTCATTTCCACCTCATCCATTGTGGTGGAGTGATAATTTTTCCACCTTATTTCGTTGTATTATTTTATATACATCGTGTTTCGTTAACCACCCAAAGAGGGGGAAAAGGTTAATGCATGCACTAACTGGGTGTGTTACCAAACATTTCTCCACTAAACTTGGTGGAAAAGCATGAACGAGTCATGTCATTGATATCGAGGTGGTTATGACGATGTCAGAAGGCTGAGCGCTATTAGCTGAAATCGTTTCGATATTTTTATGCGCGCTGACTCGACTTATCATTCTGCCGAGGCTTCGATGAAACTCTGCGCATAACAGACTGTGTGAGGTATTCAACTCCAATTTTAAATAGACAGAATAAGTGGGTGGGCACATTTTCTGTTGAGCTTGTCTCAATCTACAATATGGGGAAAACTTACATCGTGCGGAGCGGTTTGAGCTTGCTGGCACAGGTAAGAATTCTAATTATTAAGTTGATGCTGATGAACAAAAGCGAAATTATAGTACCGGTACCGTATAGTCATAATTAAAACATCGATCGGTCAATCCATTTTTACTATTACTGGACTAGGACTTGATACTATATAAATACAGAAATGTAACGTTATCAGTAACTTATGTTGCGAGGGTAACTTAGGTACCAGTAGAGATAATGATTTATTTTCAGAATATATCAAAAAAATGTAAAATTACAATAAATGTGAAAAAAAAAACAATCATAGAATATAAACGGGAGGGGCGGGTAAGACTACAAGGTCAACTATGTCGACCGACCCCTGAAAAAAAGAAAAATTCCTATTAGGACAAGTCATTCAGGAGTCATGAGAAAAAAAGGCCGCGTATAGATTTTTACCTTAATTATTTACAACAATTATTTGATGGATTACACATAACAGTTCCGAAGATATCGTAATATAAGAAGGAGGATTATTTAACAAGTTAGCTAACACAATACAATCTTTGAAATAGGAACTATTCGCTTTATTTTCATATTCATAGTGTTTTGGAGATCTGCAATATTTGTAGCAGAGTCGAGCAGAGCCGTATCATCAGCGAATAGCGTGGTATCGAACGAGCTGACCTTGGGAAGGTCATTGGTGTAAACTAGAAACAGGAGGAGGCCAAGAGTGCTACCTTGTGGAACTCCACAAGATACATATTGAAGGGAAGATTTATAACCATTTGATTCAATGAATTGTTGACGCTTCATTAAATATGGCCGAAGAGGCAATCCGCGTATGCCATAGTGGGACAATTTGCATAATAATATATTATGGTTAACAGTATCGAATGCTTTTGCCAAATCTGAAAAAATGGCACAGGATACTTTATTATCCGATAAATTATTCAAAATTCTTTCAGTTTGACTATACAGCAAGCTCTGTAGAATGCGCATTTTGGAAACCAAGTTGGGAGGTACTGATAATATCATATGTGTCAAAAAAGTTTATCAATCTTTTGTACAGGGCTTTTTCAATGACTTTTGCAAATTGAGATAGTAGAGATATAGAACGATAATTATTTGGGTCATCCCTTTTTGTACAATGGAACAACTTTGGCAAGTTTCAGGATATCCGGAAAAATACCTACCCTAAAAAAATCATTGATCAAATCTGTAGCAGGTGCTATAACATATCTGGCCATTTTTATTAGTTTGATGGAATATTATCAGCGCCTGCTGATTTTTTTTCATCCAACTTAGTCAGTAGAATAACAATTTCACATTCAGAAACATCTGTTAGAAAAAAGATTCATTTTTACAAGGACCAAGCATGTGTTTAAAGTGAATGCCCTCATTATTGTTTGTGTTGATTCTAGAAGCAAGATTTTTTCCTACATCAGCAAAATGTTTGCTTAGCCCATAACAAATCATACTGTGGTCCCTAATTTCCGAGTTATTACAATTTAGACATGTTGGCATTTTATTTGATTTAAATTTTCCGTCAATTATTTGTCGAAACAATAACGTGTAACGTGACGTGAGCTATCTCAACTAATTTTGATTTGCCAAAAGAATTATGCAAACTGTTAGGTGTACTGGCATATCTGTGTATAGGCTATTGGGCTTATTTATCTGTTTATGACACTAGCCTGTGGTGTTTGGTTTGGTGAGTCGACAGGGAACAGTTTATTTTTCTTTTGTGCTAAACTTGGAATTACTGTACACAACAGCAAGCATACATATTGTTATGAGTTATTATTGGAGTAGCCTACAGCACATAACTTTCTATTTAGAATGTTGATTTTCTTGAACATGAAGAATGATCACAGTATTGGGAATCACAAGCAGCTGATGGCAGAGGAACTAAATGCTGAAATGGGGGAAAGATAGCAGATGCGCAGTGAGCAACTGATGAGTCTTTTTATTTTGTACAATTAATATATGCAAGTCTAATAATGGTACATGTTTTTTTAAGCGTTTTAGCAGGGTTAATCTAGTGTGTTGTATTTGGATGCAAATACATTGTTAAAATCTTTGACTGTATATTGTAGAGGTATAATATCACTCTATGCTGCAAGATCATGAAGAGTTAGAACCGATGTTTATGTCTAGCCCTAGTGGATTGGGATATAACTTAGTTTATGAAAATTCGTCAATTCAATATGACCTTGGTAAGAAGACGAACCAAAAAAATGAGCTAGTCTGTGTTGATCACCACTTATATATTGAGGTACCCAGGGCTGGGGAGCTGGTTCGAAATCATGATGGCTCTGGCTCCGGAGTCACAGTGTATTCAAACTTTGGCTCCTGCTCTCAAGCTTCATTTTTTTTTATGCCGGAGCTGGCTACATAGCCATTATCAGTGGTGCAGCTCAATAACGCACTTTGCCGATTGTTTTTTCTTAAGTGTGACGTGTTATTCGGGCTGTAAACACCTTAAGTCGGTGTCATGTTAATTCCTCTTTTGTTCTTGCCCTTAACTTGTGAATTCAATGGGAGTTATAATATATCGTATTTCCCGGCGAATAAGTCTGCCCAGCAAATAAGACAACGTTCGTACAAAAATGGGTTTTGCATACAACCCCCCAATAAAACGAACGGGAAAATCGACCACTGAAATGGTCGCCGCGTTCGCGCATTTGGTAAAATAGCGACTTTTCCTGCCACATAATATTCAATCCCTGACAACTGTCTTGCTATTTTAATTTAATTGTGTTGAACATGACTCGCGATCGTGGCAACTTTCGACCAAATAAAAGCATTAATCATTGGCAACCAAGAGTGAATAAATATGCAATCCAAGTTTTCTGGACTGAAAAGCTGATTAAAAAAAAACAGGGCAATCTAGGGATATAATAATGTAACTAACACGAACTGGTCCATTATATTTAGTTTGGTACATATATATCAGGTCCCCTCGGCAGTTGTAGGACACAAAATTTCGCGATCTGCAATGTCCAAAAAAGCGTTTTTAATCTGTCACGGGCTCTCATAAAACAATGGTGTTTCCTGTTTTATTTTTAGTACTTTATAATGCCACTTTTTATTCAAGAAAATTTGGGTTGCGTAATCAATCCTTTTTTTATCTTAGCATTTCGTCACCGTTGATTATCTATATTAACTCGTATTATCACAGTATGATGTGAGAGACAAAACATATGTCTGAAAAATTTGTGATTCAGGGAAAAATAAGCACTGAAATAAAAGCTGTTTACGGCGTAATGTTTATGGCGACCAAAAAAATCGGCAATTGTCACAAAATGCAAAGCACATGTGATAATTTCGGCAATAGCCCTTCACTCGTGATGCATACCCAAATGCGGCAACTTCAAATATGATAATAAAAGTGTTGCTATGCCAGATTTGCAGTACGAGCTGACCCCAAAAAATTTGGAAATCATACCGTCACTGAAATAAATCTCAATACAATTGAATCGTGCTCGCGATGTATATTTTTATTTATTTTAAAAATAACGAAAGAAACATATGAGACTTTTATCCAGAACATAATATGACATAATTTATGGAAAATATATTCAATAAATTCTTTTCTAACAGGGATATAATTAAAATAAAATGAGTTGCAGCATTGCGATAGAGCGAATTCATGACAACTCATAATTGTAGAAATGTGAATAGGAATACGAAAAAAATATGGATCAAAACAAGATATAATCAGGCACTTTGCCGCATATTCTTATGCCCAGAGACTGCTGTGGTGTATTTGGGAGTAGTAAAACCTTTCGTTTGTCCCATAACGACTCAGTCACGAGTTATTCTGAACAGAATTAAACACTTTTGAAATGAATTGGATATTTTATGCCATGAAAAGCTCATAATATGTTGCATGGAAATTTCAAAACCCCTCTTGAAAATCCTGGATACACCCCTGGCCATTAGGGTTTTTGAGCTTGACCACAATCATGAAAAATTGCAGCTTAGCGGAAATGAAAATCAAAATTTTGATAAAATAAGCAACCGTTTCGAATTTTGATACCAAACTTTCAAACATATAATGATACAGAATAACTTTTAAATTACCTTAATATAAGGAACTAAAATTTATAAAATGAATTATAAGCTGAAAAGTATACGGTAGTTTTTATCATTTGTAACGTATCAGAAATTAAAAAATTGAAAAAAATGAGATAGTTAAGCCTGGAGCCTGGAGCCACCAAAATTTTTGGTAGCTCCATCCTCATCATCTGTTTTGATAAACTTGGCTCCGGCTCCACCAAAATGTCTCGGCTCCGACTCCAGCTCCGGCTCCCTAGCCCTGGAGGTACCTATCATAAATTACGTGTCCAGTACTCGGACTCCAATTTAGTTGAGAACATTTTCATTGAATATGTTCGAAGTTAACGTGTGACCCTTTTTCTACTGCAAAAGACTCACTCATCTAATCATTTTTTTGTATTTTCAGATTGTAAGTACCACACCAATGATGAACTCTGAATTATCAATAGATCACATTTCGAATGAAAGCTTTAATTACACAAAAGAAATGGCAGTGATGGACTCTTGTTACTGGATTTTCAATCTACAAATAAGAGAAGAGAAAAGAAAAGCTTGACATTTATCACAACATGCCTACTGCATCTATACCAAATGACGAATTACCATTCAACAAACAAAAAAAGCGTAACTCAAGTTTCTCATTACGACTGTATTTAGTCTCTTTTGTGACCTTTAGTAGTCAATTTCGCTGAATATTTACTGTTTTAATAAATTGTATGAATTTTAAAAACCCGTTGTGGTTTCATGCTATCTTAGGGTGGTTACAGTAGGTTTCCAGGCTTGCAAGATGGTTGATCTTCCCATCGATTGGGGTGGGATTTGTTGGGTGGAAATGTTAAACGCTTACCCAAGGGGTGGAAAAAGTAGAAAACCTTGTGAACCAAATATGTCGGTGGGAATTCCCACCTTTTTCATTTACAGTGCAATCCTCAGATTGGAATAAAATGTTCGAAAGAATTGACTGAGAAGTTACTTCAACAACTCAAAAGACAAAAAAGAAATGTCAAATTTAGTAAAATGACAACCGCTGTTAAGCAGCTTTGGGGAAGCTATTTTAAATACTTGAACGAGGTAAATATAAATGGAAGTTTCAATATTGTACAAATTCGTATCAATCAAAATACCTAATATTTTTATATTGTATTGCAGGATACATGTTCTGAATTATACAGAATAATATTATTAGGCGTTCGTAGTGTAACATTCAAGTATACGTTATGGCGTTATGCTGTCAGTGTCAACCAAATTTTTATTTTTTTTTTCACGACACTATTAGTCAATTCATACGTAGCCAGACATATTTCGCAATCTTTCAAAACTGCAAAATTCATTGAGGTAGATAAAAACTAGTTTTAGATCGCCTTTATACAAAAATAATTAAGTTCGCAAATACAAGCGGTAAATTCGTGAATGTTTTAAGAGTGTCGATGAGGGAGGGATTCCTTATAGTCACGAGTGGCTTGACCATGGGAATGGGTTGGGAATTGGGATGGCATACATATTTATGAAAAAGAATTGGATAGAGAAATGTGTCCCATGGATAAGATTGATGAGTGAATACGCCAAAATGAAAACATTCTTAATATTCCACATTGTTCTATTTACTACATTGTTAATGGCCACTTTAGGATTTCATGAATATATAATTCTCTGATTTTAGAAATGTGATTCAGCTCCTATACTATTACAAACGCACAGCAAACCCAGCTGCTCGACAGACTTACGCTTATGTGGATGGAGTAGAGCAGCAAATGACTACCGTTACTCGTGCGCTGATTTTTCGAGTATGTTTGTCTTTTGATTTTTTGCAATTCATTTTTTAGTGAAACACCAATAATCACTATTTTTATTTCTTTTTCAATGCGCAAAGCTGCAAAACGTAAAGTTGAATGTTTGGGCTGCAGAAATCCAAAACCGGCAAAGTGTGAAAGAACGAAACCAATGTGAACAAATATTACAATACTATGTAAACAAAATGGACGAGATAAGAGAACGTAATTGTTTACAGAGAGCTGGCATTTTATTTAAAACAGGATCTATTTTTTCCATAGATTGAATAAATTTCAGTCAAAACATTCCTCCATTTTCAAGCGATGGTCAGCAGTGACGAATCGCCGAGCTGACTTGACGGCGCGCGATCCAGTTTTTTTTATTATCTGGGTCTGAGGTTCCAACTTGGACGGACTTGGTTGTTTTTGACGGTAGCACTATAGCCATGCTCACGCTACAAGTAATAATTTTTTTTTAAATATAACAATTCATCATATCAATGGGTGTAGAAAAAGGGTGACCGAAGTAAACTGAGAGAAAACGTATTTCCTTACCCACAACAACGTTAAACCACAGTGTCTTATGTGTTTTCAAGTAATATATATCCGTCACGAAAGAATATAATTTTAAGCGACATTACAAAACCAAACACGAGAAAAGATACCGAAAATACCACGATATTTATCCGGAAGCAATTTCAAAGTAACTAAAGGCTTTATATAGTTTCCTTGAAAAACTGATTAGGACGATAAACTCTCATTCTTAAATATATTTAAAGTGAGTATACTCGCGATGTTTTGATCACTTTTGGGTTTTCTTCGACTGCGGCCCGCGAGACCTTCTCAAAAAGTTTTTGCGGCCTTCCAACCTCACAACTTTGGACCACCCTGATTTACTATATCGAAACGCTTATTCGACTTTTCAGACCGCAGAAACTATTCGAAAAAGGGTAACCCTTTTTGTGTTCGAGATATGAAATAATCGTTAATTCTACCCCGCTTTCGTGAAGTATAACGCAATTTACTAAATTTAATGAGGGTTTCATTGCATAGTGTTTGGATTACCATGCATTTCGCCAGATTACTTGCGTGATTATACTGTAAAAGATATTAAGGGCGATTTACAACCAAACGCGCGGCAGCAGCGATGCCATGCACTTCGTTGTGAACACCATATACAACTTCACATGTATTGGATCGTTGCAAGCGGTTGTAATATTACAACCAAATGTATGTACTGGGCAAATGCAGGGGGTTGGATGTCTCCGATTTTTACAGCCATAGCGATGCTAACCTTAACTACAAGAAGAAGTTGTAAAACGAAAGAACATTCGCAAAGTAACTCGATCAACCCTCATGCCACCACCTGAAGAAATGAAATACAATAGAAAAGAAATCACTTTTAATAAAATATGTAATCAAATATCAGCAACGAAATAGTATCAAATACACTCGAGAAGTGATTGTCTCCGCCAGCAACATAGTTCATTTCATCTCTTTAGATAGGTGGAAACCATCCAATAGGTTCAACATTGCAGTGGCCCTTGTCATTTTTTCTTGCACTTTTTGATTTCACTGGCTGTTTATCTTGGCGATTCGGCTGAGAAAAAAATGGCATAGCTGGTATAAAATGCAAACAAGTAGTTGAGTGAGAAGTCAACATATTTACATATGTTATAACTTGATCTGCTGGGGTAAAATGATTCCATTAGCAAAGTGGTAGATTCATATTATATTCAATGCTCAGAAGAAGTTTAATTTATTATAGATCCTTTTTGAAGCTCGCAATTATACCATTGTCTTTCCAAACAATGAACATTGTTATATAAAGACAAAAAACTATGTTTGAATTTATTTGCCTATTCATTGCACAAAAATCAACTTAGTGCAAGGAGGCTCGCTATATACAGTAATATGATGCTCATATTTATAAGCAAGGCTTTGATTTATTAAACAGTTATGTCCATACCATTGCCATCGAAAAAAGAAACACCAATATGCTACCAGTTCCTCACCTTTCGAGAAATTCGTTTGCAGTGTTGATACAATGACAGACTTGATAAGGGCCAAATGCGAATGCCCCGGAGGTAAAATGGCAGGATATGTTTTTCCACTTTCGAACTGAAAAGAATCAGCAGATTGAAGATGTATGAAAATGATATAGGCCTAGGCATAAAAAGTTCATGACTGTCTACTGCAGTAGCTAATCTTGCAGTTTCACTAGAGATGTCTTTCCAAATGCATTTGATTTTAGATTAGTCTAGTCCAAATCTCGAATCAGTCATTTCAAATCGCAGAGTAACTGAAATTACAAATTTACCAGTCTGCTAGTAGGCTATTGTAAATCCTTTTCTGCTTTTTAAGGATTAGACTAACATTATCAGAATTGTCTAAAATTTTACTTTTGGAAAATTCGAAAAATCAGAGACCTCTCTGCATTGGTGTAGACCAGTGGTCTTCAGACTTTTCAAGACGCGACCCCATTTCAAAAAATTATGACGTATGATGAGCATTGGCGCCCCCAAAGTATATTTATTGAAATGAAAAAAATAAAACCAATAAAAACTGATTACACATTTAACCGATTGCTTTTCTTCGCAGAGCTTTTGAGATTGTGGCATAATGTAGCTTAAGCTTCTTATCGATAGAACTTTTTGACAAACAGCGCATTTCGGTTGGCACTTTATTTCGGTTCAACCATGCTTTAGAAAAAGATTGATCACATGACCTATTCTTTTATGTTTATCAGTCATTTGTGAAACTTAGCAAACAATAAAGCAAAAGCAACGGTCATAGTCCATTACAGTGAAAACACAACAACTTTTTACTTTAAAATTTATATTATTGTCGTTACACAATAGCCTTATTACAGAGATATCACTCTAGTTCAGAATATCGCTAGTCGGCCTAGTGAAGTGTAGACTGCACACTGTTGTGTATCAGCTCATTCTTTTTCACACGCACCCATTTGTGATCAACATGTCATAATTACAAAGCGGGACGCCTCCTGTAACTTTACAGTTTCCGATTTTACTACATAGGCCTACATTTAAAGCCCTCCCGGTTGCTTCATTTACCATATTGTCATCGAGAGTTCATGCACATATTCTTTGTCCAAATCTCGGGTCTCAGTCAAAAATAGAAAGGAATAGACGCTAACGATGCAAATGATCCGAATTTAGATTTTTCATACAATAAAAGGAATAAAGAATAATGAAATAGTCTGCCGTTTTCAAGCATTGAGAATTTACTTATTCGCCCAAGCATGCTTTTCTGTAGATAACACCTTCAAAAGACGTTGTTCAATGTTACATTTACGTGAACGTCCGAACAGGACTAATTAGAATTGATTTTACATGTGATACGTTCGCTAACAATGTTAGCGGGAACAACGAAACAAACAAAATAACACATTCACCTTCAGTAAGTAGGCTAGCGTTGCGCTACACAGAACATGTTTGTGTAGGTTCCATTACATTTGCACCCGCATCTGCATACTATTGGCTATTGCACCTATGGAATTTTTTTTTACGGATATTTGAACTCATACTAACCCTAACCCATGGATTTTAGCACCCACATATAGATTATTGAATCCGCGGATATACCGGTGCAAATGTATGGGTTCAAATGTACGTGGGTGCAAATGTACGGTCACCGTCCATGTATTATTCTGGATGGCTGAACGCCAAAGCGGGACTTCTGGCTGACTTGTCGGGACGGCGGGACAAGACGCTAAAAAGCGGGAGTGTCCCGCCTAAAGCGGGACGTGTGGTAAGCCTACTTATTATTCGTGTGAAATGTATAAAGTTAAAACTGTGTTATACTGAAGTTTTACATATAATAAACTGTAATATTTTTGTCTACTGGCAATTTGGTATTATCCAAGACATCACACACACAATAAAATAATAACAGAAAAAACATCGCCGTACACTCTGCGACCCCATAAATATTTGCGGTGACCCCACCTGGGGTCGCGACCCACACTTTGGTGACCACTGGTGTAGACTACCTCGATTTAGAACTCATTTAAATGGAATACCGGTAACAAAGATTGAACATAAGCAATTAAAAGTAAAATAACAGAATATGGTACGGTATGCCTACAATAGCTCATTGTCTAAATGCAGAGATGGTATATCTATTACGGCAATGCTGTAGTTAACAGGCCAATACAATTAATACAAAATTGATTAATAATGACAGATGTAGCATAAATTAACTCACCTGGCAAAACCTGAAGATCTACCGGTAGTCTACAGCACCAGTAGGCCTAGTCCAGAGTTTACAACCTAGGTAACGGTATTTCTTTCTTCAAACTTACTGTTTTACAACCTTCAGGCACCATAGTGTAAAATATACAAGTTAACACTTTCAAACTAGGCTACTTCAATTGTTTTGAGAGTCGAACCAAGCCAAGCTGCTTCCTAGCGAAACTGGAATCCGCACTAAACAGCCATTTTAGCGGGTAAGTACGTCAGGCTTTGGCGGAGCAATGAGCATATATACCGGTAGTTATATACAATGAGTGGAAACTTCCAAATATTTTCTCATTAATCCATTGTACCCTGCATTTTTACGTCGTCCAGCTAAATACAATGAGTGGAAACTTCCAAATATTTTCTCATTAATCCATTGTACCCTGCATTTTCACGTCGTCCAGCTAAATGGTTCGTTGCATATGAAGAAAGCGCATCGTTCGCTGCAAAAATCCCTTGTTTCAGCTGGGTCGAGTGCGAAATTGGCCGTATTGAGGCATTTAATCTTTCGATTCGTGTTTGGTTTTGGGTTTCGAAGTATGGTACGTTGAAAGCATACTAACTATAAGCATATGCATATTGGGAATACATATCTATTAGGCAGAAAACGTAGCTACAGAACAGAATATGAATGAGTCGCCACGTGGGGTGCGGTTATTGCTGTATTTATTCATTGATATAACATGGGACTTACATATTTATCCAGGGGGAGAGGAAAGCCGAATAAATGGCGAACTACGGCCTCTCCAAATAGCTCTGTGCTCCATATGAACCCCCAGGCTGCCTGGACTTTGTGAGCTATTCGTATACTTATTAAAAATACTGATTTTAACTATAAATTACTATGGGATATCTTGCCATTGAAATTTGCCATTTTCTTGTGAATTTACACAAAAAAGTTCATTTTTTATTTTATTATTTAGAGTACATTTTGTTATCAATTATGATTTTTGCATATATATTATTTAATTTTAACGATCCTTCATATAGTCATATATATATAGATACTGCTGATTTGAATGCAATTATGCTTCTGTAATCAATAGTGAGATATAGAATTTGAACAAGGGTCGCAGCCAGGATTTTTCCAACGGGGTGAGGGGCATACGGTGAAATTGAAGCAGTGCGCCAAAAGTTCAATTCACGACGGCGTGAGGCGTGTAATAAATTAAAAACAGTTCACAGCAAAATTACACAGTCACGTGTAGCTCGCCTCTGTTTTCTTGGCAGTGTTTGGTGAATATATAAAAAAACAGTCTCGCGTGTAGCGCCAATCGAATCATGAAATGTGGAAATTTTACTTGGAATTTATTGCTAACAAAGTTGATTAGTGGTGGGCAAACCGTTTTTTTCTTATATAAAATTATTCGAATATTTTAACGAACATCGGCGAAGATGTTAAAGACAACTATTAAGGAATGTATTCACAACAAAAATTAATTTTATTCTGATTTTTATCTTCTGTGTTGGATTTGTATCACAGTTACGGTCCCAATTTTGAGCAAACAATATTATCATTACTAACCCCGGGATGCGATATTTGTGAAGCTGATGGTTGACATTTTCATGTTTTAATTTTATATCGTTTCCGTGTTACTTTCATATTAAATAATAATTAAAAAACTCCGCAAATTGGTGATCTCTAGAATACTCAATGTTGAGTATTCACGTAACTCAGCTTTGGTTTAAAACACTGATACTTAACACGTGAATAAATCAGCAATAATGGCATTTCTACGTGGTCAAAATATTATTTCTCCGCAATATCTCGGGAAATTTGCATAGAATACATTATTCACATGCCTTGCTTATCTGATTCAACGTTTCTAAATTTACAAAAACGATGTTGACGCGATTTACGCAAAATTAGAAATTGAAAAATATGATGGCGCAAAAATGACACAAAATAATAAATTCCCACATTCATCGTTTCTGTCTGTTGGCGATAGCCGTCGGTAAATTTTACGTAACTCGTTGTAAATTTATGTTAATAAATTCTATTTTGCTTTTCAATGCGCCCTGCTTTGTTTTAAAATAAAAGAAATCGGGAAGAGAATGTCCTGAAATTAGCTCATAACCCTTCTTTCATTTCGAACGGCCATAACGGCGGTTACATACGCGTTACTGAATAACAATCAACAATCACGCATTCTTATTTGTCATTATCAGCGCCAACTAAATAAATAACATATCGTAAAGATAAAAAAGTATGGCGGTGTTAATTGCGCTGCGGTGATAATACGCAGAATAATATCGTTTTGACGAAACCATAATGCGCGACCGTCAAACGATGGTGCTGCTTTTTTGTGGAAGAAGTTTCGCATAAATTTTTTTTTCAAACCAAAGAGGGGGGGGGGGGTTAAGACCAGTGGTGGGATTTAGCCCGTTCTATAGAACCGTCTCACGGAATTTAATGAGATCAGCGAATCGGTCAGCATTACTAAAAAAACATGTAACAGAACCGGCCGAAAACTATGACTTTTGTGATGGAACCAGCTGACAAAAAATTTTAATCCCACCACTCGTTACGAGTTACGACCCATGTAAAAGGGGACGTGGGACTTTGTATTCATTGATATAGGATGGGGTTAACATATTTACTCATGTGGAGAGGAAAGCCGATAAGCCGATTCCCTGCTATTCTTCTAATTTTTGTCTTCGTTTTTATTGTCAAGATATCCCAGACTGCCAGAGTGATTTGAAATCGGAGAGCCCTGGGGCTTCGTATGGGGCGTCTTATATATTATGATTGCGAGAAGCTGTGGTTTGCCATATATTTAGGACTTCTTATCCCTTTCCTTTCCCATGGATAAATATGTACCTAAATCCCATGCTATATTCAGAAATAACCGCACTTGACTTCATATTCTGTGCTATAGCTAATAGATATGCTTTCAACGTACCATACTTCGAAACCGAACACGAATCGAAAAATTAAAAGCCTCAATACGGCCAATTTCGCAACCGGCGCGGCCGAAGCAAGGGATTTTTGCAGCGAGCGATATGCTTTCTCTAAATGCAACGAACCATTTAGCTGGACGACCTAAAAAATGCAGGGTACAATGGGTTAATGAGCAAATATTCGAAAGTTTCCACTCATTGTAAATATGCTCATTGGGCGGAGTCAGAAAATTCGAATTCTTTGCGATCTGAGATATTTCTAAAACTCAGGAGCATTAAGAAAATAGTTAAATTAAAAAAATATGCCACTCAATTTAAAATTATATTAACCGAAACATTTGCATATACTTTGGTCCGATAAAGGATATAGCGATACAGCGTAAAACTACTAGATTTACCAGTAGTTGGAGTCGTGACTGCAAGTAGACCTGTCTGTTTGAGAATGTCCAACGACTAACATACCAGGTGCTGTCAGTTCAAATACCAGTTTACATGATGCCTAAAATAAAATATCCTTCCACTCGATATAATATTAAGTGCAATATTAGAATTTTTTATCGTAAGCTATAAATTCTATGTCGCGATGACATACGAAGCCGCAGGTTTACGTAGCATTGTATGACTTGCGCCCTATGACGCGAAGCCAAATTCGTATCAGTTTGGGACCTAATTCGTCGCACCAATGTATTTTTCATTGGCATGCATTTTGCTGATAATATGTGGAAGACTGTCTTCTGAACTCTATGCTTTTGATTACTACCAAGTGGACTTATTTTAACATAACCGCGAGATAGTTGTTTTCAGTACAGCCGTTTTTGTATGTTACGTATAATTCATTGTATATCTAACAACCGTATGTTTGTTTTATGATTATGCAACAGTATATGTAATTTTACATCGTACAAGCGGTGAAATTACAACACGATGATGTAAATATACTTACAAATAGTTGCTCGTCCAAAATACTGCCAAACGGTCGTATTTTTTTACAAAGAAATGGCTGTAAAATTACAAAAGTTTTTACAGTGTACAGGTCGTAAGGATGGGCAACATAGAATATTTTATCGAATCGAATAATTCGAATATTTTTAACGAATTGTCGAATATCGGGTATTTTTTGCATATATACAACAGTCATCCAGAACGCTAGACATTCTGATGTTGGTGAGGTATTTTCGCCCGTCCACTGTTTTTACAAGTATATATATATATATCAATTCTTACACAACGGCGAACGTCGAAGTTTGGCTTTATATTCCTGGGAGAACTATGCGTTCATTTCGGCGACATATGTTAGCGACAGCTATTAAAGAGTGAATTCAGGATTCGTTTCCGAATTTTATCTTTTGCGCCGTCTTTGATCTTTCTCCCCACCGTTTGAAAATTAACCGTCCCAATTTTGAGCTCTCAATATTATCATTTCTGTTGGCGGAATGCCAATTTTACGAAACAGTGTTGGTGCGCTTTACGCAAAACTAAGAAATAAAACAATACCCGAAAGTTTCTAATACGACTCCTCAAATTTGTCGTTTATGTTTGTTAGCAAGAGCCGTGGGTATATTCGCGGAATTCAAGAGATCGGTTTAGTGACGCTCGAGTCCAAGCAAAGCGGCCTAGGTACTGGATAAATGAGTATTAAATGACATGTTGATACTTAAGAGAATGACATCGAAAGGTTATTGTTGTTACGTAACGATACACAGCGCGGTGTTTTTTTGGTGGGCTACCTAAATTCGCCCCCCCCCCCCCCCCAAAATAGGAAAAGTAGTCGCCCCTGCGTTAGGTGTTTATTGTCCTGCGAGCGCACACACACTTAGTTTACTTTCGTCTTCTTCTTTCCAAGTTTTAAATTAAAATGCGAGTCTGTAAATCGTTGGGCTAAGTGTCTATTGGAATCACTTGAAATAAATTCAAAAATGAAATCACTTCGCGCAACACCAATAATCATTACTCGGCGCACGTTGGTGGCACGCACCACTGGTTTACACCTAAACGCAACTGAAAAGAGAGGTCTATTTTTGAGTTGACAAATATGCGCACAGTTTACCAATGGGTTACCAAATCAGACCCTACATACCTAAATTCATAGACAGAATGATTTTCGGTACATAAAATTCAGTAAGTATACAAAGTAAAATAAGAGAAGAATATTGGCTTTACCAAGGATTAGTAACCAAAGCATACCCTGCCTATATCTAACTTTCACAACCAGAAAAATTTATGGTATATATTTAGAAAAAGTGATCAAAGAGAAGAACATAGTGGGTCCGACAAGAAAACTCAATTGTTACATTGACGGAGGATAAATTCGACAATCATAACGACCATAAAGGGTAGTTCTGATGTACGAAATAATATCGTATATGGTTCTTAACAGGACGGACATAACTTGAGATGTTTCATTCCAGGCTTTCCAATTTTGATGTTAAATGCCAACACTGTCCTAAACTTTCAACCTTACTTCTCAGCGAGCCGATTTGTGTTATTGAAAAGTAGTATAGAAGATGAATGTGGTGAGTTATGCCAGTAAATTCCCATTTTGAAATACACTCCGTAGTGTAGAGCAACTTTGAACTTACTACCATGAACGATCTTGTCTTGATGGATGTTGTAATACCTCCCGTCGGATTCCAACGCGCTGGTTTAGCCTGATTAAATTGATAGAAGACCTTGTTACACGTGGTTGGAGAATGAAGCATGGTCTTACATCCTGAAATTAGTGAACTGTCACTGTTAGAACTACTGATTTCATATTTTTAGCGGTTGAAAATCTGTTATGCCAAAATAAACTTATATATACCAACAGTTGAGTTAATATAAAAACAAAACTGGGCATTTTGCAGTCTTTGAGCTAGCAATGTAGCTCGAAATATCAGTCGCTCATATGTCATCTTGCGCTGATTATTTGGTTTCTGCGGGACTAACTACTTTGCCTTCTTCTAATCTTTTGTGTCGGTGGATCCGTATGCGTATATTGCAAGGATGCTGTAGCAAGAGTAAAGATGACAATCCTAAGTGATTCAAGAGTTTTACAATTGCTCGAATTATTACACAAAACCCTTTCAAAACCACAGTACTATTACCGCTTTATTGATGATTGTTTTCTCATATGGACACATGGAAAAGAGAAATATCAGAATTTGTTACCTTAGCAAATTCTTTACAACCAACGATCAAATTTACCTTCGAATGATCACCAAACTTGCGTTTTTGAATGTTAAGATTCATTTAATTAACAACAACTTGGAAACGGAAAATTTCAGCAAAGAAACCGACTCGCAGCAGTATCCTCGCCATCGTCCTGCTACCCTAAACATGTCACGAAAAATATTCCAAAAAGTCTATTAATCAGAATAAGAATAGCCTCAACAAATGAGTTTTTTCATAAACATGCAAAAGTAATGAAAACATACCTAACGAAGAGAAACTACAAAGAAAATTTAGGTGACGATGCAATACAATCTGCAAAAGAACTTAATAGAAAACTTTTTTTAACCCTAAAAACTGAAACCAAAAAAAATAATTTGCTTCCCTTCATCACAAGCTATCATCCGACCCAACCAAATATTCGAAAAATCTTTTCAGATTATCAATACATTTTGGACAACAACGAGAGACTAAAAGAAATTTTTTCAAATCCACCAAGATAAGCTTATCGTGAATGCCCCACGCTAAAAGACAAATTAGTTAGAGCAAAATTGAAACCAGAAACTCCCGTCAAAAAGAATCCACGCTTTTTCAAATGCGGCAAAAAATCATGCTGTACTTGCCAACATTCCGAAGGAACGAAAAAAAAATGGCAACAAACAAAAACAAGACTGCAAAAATAAGTATTCGTCAAAAAATTACATGCAACTCGGAAAATGTAATCTACCTGATAAGCTGCAAAAAGTGTGGCATGCAATACATCGGAGAAACGGAAAGACATTTAAAATACCGAATAACTGAACATATTAGAAGTATAAAATCTGATTTCATTCCATTCATCTCTTTGGGACACATGAGCCACAAGGGATGAATATTAAGGAAGTTTAGACCAATTACAAATTTTTCATTTATTGTTTTAATCAATTCTTATATCTAATATTTTTTTTTCTTAAAAAATTGGATCATGCATGGCCAGACATGCTAATAACAGACAAAATATCACAATATTAAATTTGACACTCAGACAATTTTCCTGGTCTGCTTTATCCAATACTGAGAAACACTAAATACTATTGTTTACCACCCATCAATCAAGTTCACATTTGAACATTCCCAAACCAAATTACCGTTCTTAGACACAATGGTCCACTTAATTGATTATAGACTAGAAACGGAACTCTACTCCAAACCAACAGACACCCACCAATATCTATTACCGTCATCCTGCCACCCATGACATGTACACCGGAATATACCCCATGGATTAGCAATAAGAATTAGAAGAATATGTTCAACTACCGAATTTTTCAACAAACACAGTGACATCCTCAAGCAGCATCTAAAAAAGAGGAATTACCCCGAGCACCTGTTAAACAAAGCCATAGAGCGAGCAAGAAATACGGATAGAACCACGATACTGAAACCAAAAAAGCCGACAAAACGAAAAGAAGACACACCTCTGGTCACGACGTACCACCCACTCCTCCCACCAATCAGAAAAATATTTCAAAAGTACCAATACATCCTACACCGCGACGCCCGACTTCAGAAAATATTCCCCAACCCCCCCATTATAGGCTACAGAAAATGTCCAACACTAAGGGATTTATTAGTACGAGCAAAATTGAAAGTAGAGCACAAAGAAACCGACCAAAAAGGATTTGAAAAATGCAACAGAAAAGGATGCACGACCTGTCAACATTCATCCGAAATCTCAATATTCAGAAGTACATCGACCGGAAAACAGTTTCAAATTTTCAAACGAATCAACTGCAACACAAAAAATGTCATATACCTAATCACCTGCAAAAAATGTCAACAACAGTACATAGGAGAAACCGGAAGAAAATTAAAGTCTCGTACGTCAGACCACCTTAGGGATATTCGAAAAGGGACTCCAACACCAGTTGCCAACCACTTCAACAAGGAAGGGCACAATATAGACGATTTTAATATCCTGGGCATTGACTCACTAACCCACGACGAACTTTACAGGAAAAACAAAGAGCATTTCTGGATTAACAAAATGAAGACTCGGCAACCACATGGAATCAATAGAAAAGATTAAGACTCAAACGGAGAGGGACTTCAACGCAAATACAAAACCAAAAGACAAACAGTACTATCAAAAAAATAGCAACAATACAAACAAACATGGTTCAAAAGCAAACAAAGGAAACCACACAAATAGACGAACTTCAACCCAACCACATCAGTTAGACCGACAGTTCGGAGTTGATATGGATTAAATTACCATAGCATCTAAATCAGTTATAGAAAACTTAATTTTAAAATAAATTAAATTCTTGCGATCTCTATATTTACAGTTATATCTTGTATTGTTTGAAGAAGTTAGACCATGATCTAACGAAAGCTCACAAATATACTTACTATTTCGTTGAAAGAGATCATGTTATTTTTACTTACTATTGTTTAATTTGGATTTTAATTGTTAAACATAAAACAAAGACAGAGATCTCATCAATGAACTTTCATTTCAGTAACTTGCTGTTATTTAATCAAGAATTCGCCGATTTTATTGATTATTTAACATACATAACTCCCATAATTTTACACTGATTGTTTAAATATGCATGTAACTGCTTTCCTTCTGAACTTTTTCAGACGAAACGTTACAGAAATATATTTGTGTTAGTGTGCAGCAAAACTCTTGAATCACTTAGACTCATATGTCATATGCATCAATACATGTATAATATTAATGTACTATATCTAAACCCCAATGACATATGTGCTTTATCAAAGAACTTGTAAAGAATCAAAGAACTCAGATGAATACGAAATGCTTTGACTCAAGAAGTGTTTTCATTTTTTGCATTGATGATAGTGGCAACGACGTTTCATGGTTCAGACACAACCTCACCTTGCGCTGACAAAGTACACTACAGCCCAACGGTGCACAACCTGCGGCCGTCGTGAATAAATAATGCGGCCGTTCACATACAAAATCCTATAAACAAAAAAAAAAATATAGGATTTGGCGGCTATGCTGGCGTATATTGAATTGAGGCAAAACAGAAGCACTGCAAAAAAGTCAGACGACACAATGCGTCACAATCTGGATGGTGTATACTAGAGATGTACCGATACCACTTTCGTCGCCAATACCGATCCAATACCAGCTAAAAACGTTGATGCCGATACGCCGATATTACAAAAAGGCCGATATTCCGATACTATGTAATTGTTACCTCAATTAAGTGTGCTGTGTAGGGCAGACGGGTTGAAACAATGGTCTTTGAGCGTTATTCATTGTACACAATATTTCAGATCGAAAAGAATATATCACCTAAGAAATTGATGTTTGGTATCCAGATGTATTAATTGATTCGGATGCATTGTACACTGACGCTAGTAATCTCGGTGTCCAATTAGAAAACTCATATGCCGGATCCAATTTAATATTAATATTGCGACTTTCGAATATCGTTTTTCGTGTTTAAAAAAATATAGAATACATGCAAATGTTTTATTTTGTGTTTAATCGTGATTGTCGCGGAAATAAAGTACAGCCAAAATGAGAGGATATCAATCAGCGCCGACTAAGAAGTACCTATAATACATATAATACTAGGTGGCCACATCAATAAATCTATAAAGGAATTGTGTTTTTAAACAAAATTAAAATTAATATATTCACAATATTCAATACCTGTGTGGAGAGATAATTGCGTCGGAATTTAGCTTAATGATGTCGATGAACTAAATGACACTCGCGCTTGACGATAAACCGTCAGAATTTGTAACCGTGCCAAAAAGTGCATGTGCCTGTAATAAAAAGACTTCAATTCCACCGATGATTCAAAACTGTGCGTGTAGTTGCTCTCTTTTCTGTGTCGTGTTGATATATTTCTTCATAATTAATATGTAATATGAATTAAAAATGTCAATATAAAAATTTGGCAGCTAAAATAGCCAAATTAGATGAACTAGTTCTGCTAGTAAATATTTGAAAACAGGTGAATCTTATTCCTGTTGCCACCCGCGGGGGTGGAGACATGCATGGCTCATAGTTCACGATCTCTCAAGACAAAAAATAAATTAAAAAATAATATTTTAACTCATCTTTTGAAACAATCTGGATTATATCAAAAAGGTAAATATATCGGGAAATATCGGTATTAATTCAGCCGATACCGATACCAAAAAAATTGCCGATACCGAAATTGTAGTAGTTTTATTTTATTCTGACTCTGATTTGTATGACAAGCCTGATATTGAATCAATAAAATATTTGATATTTAATATACTTTTAGGCACAAGAAAATAAGGGCGAACGCCCCCGCCCCTCCCCGACTTTCGATTTTTTTTTCAAAATTGTGCAACCATTATGCAATATGCTGCAATATATCTGCTCAAGAATAGGTCTCCCAAAAAGAAAAATTCGTTTAAAATGCGAATATTATACTTCCAAGTAGTCCTACATACTTTATAATTGGACAGACTGCACTTCACATGGGTCAAACACGCGGTCATGACGTCATAAAAGCAAAAAATTCGCGCGTCTCCACCGCGCTCATCAACCCCCTTGAGGCCGTATTTAATACAAATAAATGCAATGTGGCCGCCAATAGCAAAAAGATTGTGCACCCGGGCACCCCTGCTATAGCCTTTTTCTTCAGCGCACGTCACATGGTCGGATTTGCGCTGCTCCTGTAACGCTCGAAAATATTGAATTCGAAGTCTTTGTCCAAAATTGAATAGGATGTAATACAAATTGTTATTTGAGGTTTCAAATTTGCGCGTTCTATTACAATGTTGACTCAAATATTTATTTATTCAGATACTATCTATGGTCGTCGACATTACCAAAAATCTATTCTACACAAAAACTGGTGATCAAAGTCATAATTTCGGGGCGTGTTGTAGCCTAATTTCATGAACGTCTTTTATTGAGAAGTAAGTGGCACACGTATGACTGCCACGCAAGTATATTAGATAAAAACAGTATTTAACCACACCGCTATTCACAAGACATGTAGGATTCGAAGAAATCAAGACCTCGGGCGATATTATTATGTTAAAATTTATCACTGCCTATATATATGCGTATTCTGATGCTATATTCGATGTTGTTCTTCTGGTTTACATTCATACTGCAATAGCAAATTTATACTGTGAAAAGAATGCACGGAAGATATGCATTAGGGATATTGTTTCTCTTGCTAAATACTTCTAATTCTCAGAAAGGTATGTGGCTTATATGTATAATAATAACAAATGAATTAGTTTTTATTTACAAATATATCAAATTGATTGTGGCAGTATGAGGATGAGTTCCCCAATAATATTATTCTTACAGGCAGCGTTCATTTACGTCCATCAATACACTTTTTACATATTACGTACAAAACATATAAACACAAATCTAATCAATTCGAATTCCCTACTGAATGAAATGCATATTGTTGGGAATATCAACTCCCATTTTGTTGCAGAATAAAGTTAACTGTATGAATATTTTATTTCACAAAATGTTCGAGTATTTTATGTGCATCATCTTTCGTATGGGTAGAATAAATATGCCTAATTGTTATGTAATTACTATACAAATTTTTACAGCACCTGGAAAAATATCGCCATGCTTGCATAATTTGCCCGGCCAAAAAGGAGTTATATCATACCCTGGATTCAAAACAAATGGAAGAAATCTGAAACTCTTTACAGAGAACCGAAACATGAACGGTGCATGTCTTCTCTATGGGAGAATACCCCACGCGAAAGATTTAACGATTGATATAACTTCAAGGCAAAAGAGTTGGATGTCCGTGAGTAAAAACAGCATATATATTGAATTTTTCATATTGGCGAATTGAAATGAAATGTAAAGGTTTTTTGTGTTGGATTTCAGTATCAGAGCATCCGATGTTACCAAAAAAGAAACTGATTGTTCTGTTCTAAAGTAATCAACGAAAATAACTTTGACTCGGAGAATAAAAAATTTATAAAAAAGTATATTTTGCCTCGAAAATCAACTTAATCTTTTGCAAAATTTCCAGGCTTGTCCATGGGACATATTTTTCTGTCCCATTCCCATCCCATATCAATTATGCCTGTCCCATCCCATCCCATGGGATTTCAATTGGAATAAAAATCAATAATAATTGTTAAATTTAGGTTTAGCGTCTACTAAATAGGACTACATGTACAAATAGACATGCAAAACAACAAAATTTACCGCCTTGTTAACTTTATATTCATAACTATTATACATGTGTCCATCAGCCCCTTCACGAAGTATATGTTTAATGCTGAATATATTTTGCTCTTTATAACTAACAAAAGAGCTATGCTCAAATATATGAACATGAAGTCAATGACGAAATGTTTTACCATCATTTCCCCGGAAATCATAGGGTTTTCGAGTCCCACGGGAAATACAAATGTGGGCTGTCCCATCCCATCCCCTGGGACGTTTCCTGTAGAAATCTCATTCCCATGGACAAGCCCGAAAATTTCGTACGGCCACAACTTTTGGCATCGGTCAGTGAGCAATACATTTATATCGCATTCCGAATTTATCAGAATTCTGAACTACTTTAAATTTGAAATAAACTGATTTTTGACATATTTTTGAGTTGGATTTTTTATAGTTTTTAAATTTTGAATTTCATAGAGAGATATCGAATAGCATAACAGGAATACTGTACTATAAGACATCTTAGTATAAAACCGTTGACAGAAATTTGCAGGAGTGTCGACTTAAGTTTTGTTATACTTATTTTTAAAGATCGAACTTATAACAGCACTATGCATTTAAAAACGCAACCTAACTTAGAGAAGTTTCTATGTATGTTCGTTATTCAGACAAACGGGTCATATTTCATTGTTGAGCTTGGACTTTTTACTCCCTATAGGTTTCACAGAAGTACGAAAAAGAATATAACATGATTACTGACAAATTTAGATTGGTGGTAAGAAATACAGGAAGAGCTCTTGGAACAACTTTGTCGCTATTTACGGGGAAACAGATGATATACGATACACAACTAAATATTCCTATAATGAATATCTGCAAGATCTAAAAAATGGGACAATTCGGATTATTTTACCTGGATATGAATTCACATTTTTCAGAATTGTCTTTCCTGAAAATAAATCAGCATTCACGCTGAAGTATTCTACGAAGAAAAGTAAGGTCTTTGATCGTTATATTCTTTTTATGCATATCTTCCATAATATCAGTGTGATTATGATAAAATCTAAAATGTTTCTAGGCGTTCGATGTAAACGTCTCGATGCTACAGTTGTGGATATTGTGTCATGCACCAATGCGAATAAAATTAACTCCAAATGCAAAGTGAAATGCACTAAAGGATTGGCTCCTTCTCCTTATTTATATCAAAACGATGTAAATTTTCCGAAGTCAGAATCTGTACTCCCTTACATGATGACAAAATGCAAGTAAGTAATATGTGTTAGCCCCGGGTTAGGATTTATCAGTATTTGTGATTAGCGACTCGATAACGTATAGCCTCGTCATTGGGTCGTCGTCAAAGTTTTTGTCGAAAACCAGTGATAAACGTCAATTAGTGTAAGTTGAAACATTGATCTGGTGATATAGCATAGCTAATTCCTAGAGGTGAAATATAGTGTAAAACTACATGTAGTATTCTCGTTGGTGTCTTCTAGCTAGCCCTATACTCAGAAGGAATGAAAGTATCCATCTTTAGTATGGATGGTGCCACTCATTGATACGTGCTTAACTCGAACGATAATGAGCAACTTATAAATCGATGAGGCCATTTCGGGATTAAAGATTTGATTTGGATATTTATCAAGGCAGGGCACTGGTGTGGTATTGATATTTCACGCCTAATCATGTCAATAAAAATACTGAAATGTCAATGTAAAATACTTTCTTTCAGAGGAAATGGCTTTAATCCTCCATCCTGGGATCATGATATCACGATTGCTGATTTTGAATCGTTCTTTGCTGAGGATATGATTAATCCGATCATTCTTCCTGTCGATTCTTTTTTTCCATCAGACGTAACTGCCAATAACATCAAGAATAAGTAGACAATTTTTTGTATTAAAGTACTTGGCTATCATTATTATGAATTCTTTCTAACAAAGGGTGACAAAGTTTACTGTAAACGAGCCGTATTAGCCCGCTGTTGCCATCGGGCATTGAAAGCCGTTAATTTTTTCGATTGACCCCAACCCCCGACTTCGGGGTGAGAAAAATTTTGGATCCAATGTCCCTCTAATTTTTTGTAGTATGTGTGCGCAGAAATTTTGGTGTGTGCGCACTTTTTTGGAAATGACTAATATTTGTGCAAAAACCAATGAAGAAATTTTGGCGTTCTAACCGGGTAATGGGTGGGCCAACAACAACCTTTCTCAACCTGCCAACCGAGAACATTGTTACATCACATCGAAATACGTCTGTGCGCAGTAAATCTATGCGTGTGCGCAGCCTCTGAAAGGTTTGTGCGCGCGCACACGCGCACACTTTAGAGGGAACACTGGCTCCCACTCTATCAACGATAAACAAATCAAGCAAAGCTATGATTCGGGTATTAAAAAGATTTATCATCTTGTCAATATTGTACTAATGGTATCTCCTAAACCTTTCAGTAGGTCCGATATACCCGGGTGGATGGATGTTCTTGAATTCGACACCGAAAACCCAGCGCTTCCTGAATTAAATATTCCAGATCGTCATAAATGTGTTGATCTTAAAATTGTTGCAGACATCTGTTTTCATAATGCCGGGATAGTCGATATGTTTTTGGTAAGAAAAAGCAAAATAAAATTTGTTCGATCATTTTGCCAATTACTTTGTAAGCATTTATTTCTCGCAAACTAGACATAATGCACTTACAAAATAAAGCAGTTACTATAGTGTCAGAATGAAAATTGAATATAAAATTTCTACTGATGCCTTTAGTTGTAGTTTCGGGTAAAGTTTTTGTGTGGACTCATGTGAATAGTGACTTTTTGTTTCTGTTGAATAATACATCATTTTGAATTCTTCATATAATACCATAAGTAAAAACTTCGAACACGGTGTCATTATTTTCATTTCAGGGACATATTTCCGCCTGTAATTATCCTGTCGATTATCTTCTTGAATTGTTTGGAGAAAATCAAGGAGAAGGAATTGATCCAGATACTTTGCCGACTCCAGCTCCAAAAACATTTAACGAAAAACTACAAGAACTTGACCAGAATGAAAAAGCAGCGTTTTTATTCAAACTATCAGAGTTTGATCCAACGTGGGTGAGAAAAATAAATCTGGCACTGAGAATTAATCACGCAATACAGCGAGTTTTCATGCAATATTTTCTTCGAGTACTGACGTCCATAAACCAATACCAGAAAACCAAAAAGTTTGATAAATGATTATTTAAAACTCCTTTAAAAAATTTACAAGCGTCCTATGCGAATATTAAGGTCTATCTACATTACAATAACAGAGTTCCAAATTCATATGAGGATGTAGCAGTGGTGAGTAGTTGGAGTAGCGCACATCGACTGTTAGTTGACTGCTGGTGTAAGTACTAGATATTTCTTTAGTCACTTCAACCCAAGGTTAATAAATAATCCACAATTTAAGACGAATTTCCTGAGCGCCAAGATCAGGATACCATATTTTGAGAAAGTGAGTAACATTAATTAGGTTTTGTCTCTTTCACAATCTTTAGATTGATATAAAATGTTGGAAAAATTTAACGGAAACGTTACTTCAACAACTCAAAAGACAAACAAGAAACGTTAAATCTCGTGAAATAACAAACGCTGTTAATCAGCTTTGGGGAAGCTATTTGCAATACTTGTACGGGGTAAATATAAAAGGAAGTTTCAATAATGTACAAGATCGTATCAATAGAAATACATAATATTTTTATATTGTACTGTAGAATATATACATGTTCTGAATTAAACAGAATGACATTATTAGACGTTCGAAGTGTAACATTCAAGTATACATTATGCCGTCAAGTGTCAACCAAATTTTTATTTTTTTTCGCGATACTATTAGTCAATTCATATCGTAACCAGATGTTAAAATATTTCCCAATCTCCCAAAACGGCAAAATTCGGGATAGATAGAAACAGGGAACCATTGTGACGCCATGCTTCAAGTAAAAACTACAGCCTTCCTGAAAGTAGGAGAAAAACGCACTCTGTCTTAGTTATGAGCATTACGCAATAAAGCTGTTTTTAACAACGAAGAGAAAAAGGTACGATTAAGAAGTAAAGTTAGGCGTAATATTGTGACAACAGGCCTTTAGTATTAATATCTACTCTACTCTACTCTACTCTACCCTCGATTCTAATTGGCCTTTGCTAATCAGCTGTTTGGCCTAGCGTCGCGTGATTTTACTCCAGGCTTCTTCGAGATTAGTACCTGCGTCACAGCAAGCGATTTTACGCTTCGCTTTTGCTGACAACGGTCATTTGAAGTTTGGATGAAAAAGGTGGTATTTAGGGGTCATTTTCAGCATGTTGTGGGTTGATTTATAATAAATTTTTTAGACTTGGGTTTTTTAGACTCAATGGTTATTGGGTGATATTTGGGAAGTCTGGGCAATGGAAAATCCATGTTTCAAGCTGATAAATGACGATTTTCTATTTTTCCAGAAGTTCTGAACTTTTTATTTCAGTTGGAAAAAATAGTAAATTTTACTAATTTTTGCTAAAAGTCTAGAATGAATGTCATAAATTCCGTCCAAAAGCTAACGTCGATAATCGCCTGTTGTTTCTAATTCCAACAAGCCGTAAGTGGGCGACGTGGAGTAAGGAGAATAGATTTTAGGTACAATCAAAAGTCACCATGTAAATCGCAAAAAACGGCTTGGGGTGGAGAAGCCAAGTGCAATTAACAATTTTGGCATGAAAAGGGTTAAAGATGCAATGCGCCACCTCTAATCATGCAATGCGCCACGTTTGGCGCATGCGCCATAGGTTGGCCACCCCTGCCTTATAGCCTTATACAGGAATGGATTGGAGATGGCATTAATTTTTATGAGATGGAATTGGATAGAAAAATGTGTCCCATGGACAAGCTTGATGAGTGGACATGCCAAACTGAAAACAGTTTTAATATTTCACATTGTTCAATTTACTACATGGGTGATGGCCACTTTTGGATTCCATGAATATGTAATTCTCTGAATTTAGGAATGTGATTTAGGAGTACTATTGCAAACAGCTGGCAAATCCAATTGCTTGACAGACTCACGCTTATGTGGATGGAGTAAAGCAAAAAATGACTACCTTTACTCGTGTGCTGATTTTTCGAGTATGTTTGTCATTTAATTTTTTTCAATTCATTTTTTGGTGTGAGTGTAACACAAATAATCACTATTTTTCTATTTCTCTTTTAATGCGACAAAGCTGCGAAACGCAAATTTGAATGTTTGGGCTGCAGAAATCCAAAACCGGGAACGTGTACGCGTACGAAGTCATTGTAAACAAACATTACAATACTATGTAAACAAAATGGACGAAGAAAAAGAACCTAATTACTTACAGAGAGCTGGCATTTTATTTACCACTGGACCTATTTTTTCCATAAATTGACGTTTGTATATAAAAATGATCACTAATAGCCTATAACCCCAAATACAAATTTATGTGTAACCATGGTGTAACAGTATGTAAGATAATGTTTATGACGTCATTATTAATGCTCATTTGTGTTGCTTGATGTCACTGTTGAGCTCCCTCTTTTGCTGTACTGCATGCTGCCTAGTGCTATGAATTATGATGTCAATGTTCTATCTATAATATACTCGAGCATCCCGAACAGTTGTGTGCTTACCCGCAAACAAGCAAGATATTGTCAGGAATCTTTTGCGGCCGGGTAGAGTTGTTCTATCGAGAGAATAGTTTAAATTATATTGCTCACTGTCCAATACACACCATTTGTACGTTCTAATAAGTACCGTCGTTCAATTGCGTGAGAGTAGAGGTCACCATAGGCATACAAAAATATTCCATCTGACCAATATCAACTACTCTTGTGCTCTACATTATCCTTATATATTCGTTAGTTCTTACAACACATTAGTAAAGCTCTTTTTGTTTCGAATGTTCGGGAAAAAAATTATTTTTTGTACTGTTTTGGAAATCTTAAAAAGATTGAGTGTGTTCTATTAACCAGAAGGTAAGTTACTCGCCATCTGTCGAATTATTATCACGGACTGCAGTGATGGCCATTGTTTTCAATTGTAAAAAGAGTGAAACCTAGGATGACAAGAACAAGGCAGTGAAAGACCAACCCTAGGGTCAAACAAAGATTCTAAATTAGGATAAATTTCTCCTAATTTCAAGAACGTCCTCGTTCTAATTTCGGCGCTCCAGAAGTATTTGTACCAATATGGAGGCAACTAATTTTGTTCGCCTATACTTTACATCAAGTTGTATAGAGAGACGGACGCCTATGGGCAGTGATGTGCTGCGAAAATCGTAACAACCGGAACGCTTGTAATTTGTGTATGCAATATATATTTACAACACGACACGGATGCTGTCAGAAATTTTTGTCTGTCCCAAGATAGAGCCAAAGAACTACAATGAAATTTGAATTCATTATCTGAAATATGTCTGTTTAAAATTACAAGAATATTCATACCAATTCAATACAAATGGTATTATTAGAATGTCACAGGATAAATTTTCACGGGGTCGAAGGTCGGCGAACAATCCACTACACGTTACTGCTGTACTAATTATTTGTCTGTCGTAATGTAAAAAGAATTATTACGTAACAAAACGTAAGTTAATAACTAATTTTACAAGAGAAACTAGACTTTCTATGACATAATTTTATTTCAACAACAGGAATGCAAATGCAATAAAATGTTCATCACTGGCAGGGGGTATATTCACTTGGCTAACACAAACATTCCTCGAATTCGTAATAGAACGAAAATAAGAAAAATAGGAATAAAATTATGGCCTAACCTGGTACACATACTACGAGAGTACCCTAATAGCTCCGGCCGTCCGGCGAATAAGCATTATCTTATTGCACATGAAGTGGACCTATGGTTCGCTTTGTTATTATGTTGTTGTGGATAGTATTAGACTCGAAGTGGGCCTGTGGATCGTTTTTGTTATTTTTAATCGCTTTTCTTTTTAATTACTGTACCAAATTGCTCTGAAATTTTCAGTGGTTGAAGATTGTATTTTTGATAGAAGGCTATCACTTTTTTTATAATGTCTGTGAGCTCTATAGAATTCGTTTGTCGAATTCAATGACGCCATCAAAATTGTCAACCACGCTTGAAATCTGATTGGGCGGCTGAATAAATTGTAATTGTTACGTCATTGTTAACTTATTGCTGATTTGTAATTGTTACGGAAATAAACAAGGAAATCGATGCTCAGGGAAACTATACATTGCCTTCTAGTTGCTTCTTGGACATTCCGATTAATATCTGTTACCCTCATGGCAGTGATTCTTAAAGTACCAGACATGGGTCGCGAAAGGTATAAAAATGGGTCGCGCCAAGGTCGGAAATCCAATGGCGATCAAGAGATCTAATCTTTCAGTTTTATCTAGTCCAGGGGTCTCAAACTCAATTTACTTGGGGGCCGCTGATGCAGAGTCTTGATGAGTCCGGGCCGCATCAGGTTTTTCACAATAAAAGCTTAGCAACTTGTTTAAATTTTATTCCTTGTGCACTGCAACTTTAACTGTGCAGATAAAACATGTCGGGATGCTCCTATGCTCAATAAAGAAATGTATTGCGTTTCCCAGTTTTTTGAAATTGTCTGTGCTCATCACCAACCTTTCTGTTTACTGAAACTTCACTTCCAACCACATGTTTAGGAATGTGCGAAATTATAAAATTCCATCTTTTGATAACTGTTGCGCTGATGTTCCAATCAAGCATTTAGCCAATGGACAGTGATGAACGTATCGAGATAAAACTAAGCGTTAGTGATTGTGACGTCAAAAATCATTGAATACTGTTTTAAAATTATTCCAGGCGGTCCCGCGATCGAATATCAGGCCTACAGGTATGGTACTGGTAGGTTACCGCACCGCATATGCATTTCAGGGGATAGATGATAAAATATTTTGTTTTGCCCTACGTGACTATATCTTATATTACAGAGTTTCCTTTTTCGGCCACGGAACACTTTTTATATCACCTCGCGGAACACCAAAAATTAAAGGGTTAAATTGATAAAGAAAAACGATGCAATGTAGGGGTTCCCAATGGTTTCGCCGTGGCGAGTTGAAAATGCGCGACAAACTTCCAGCGTTTCGAAGTAAAACCAGGTAGAGATGGAGGAAGAACGGTTGACCTTTTGCCTTTATTCTTTAGACCAGCGTTTCCCAACCATTTTTGGTCGGGGACTATTTTCTCAACGGTGAAAACCTTTGCGGACTCAAGGTGCGTTTATTACAACCGTAACGAATTTCGAAATCGGAAATTTGCCGCTATTACGCGTTTGTTAAAAGAGCCGAATTTTTTAGTGTATAATGGCCTTTTCTGTCGCACAATATTCAATCCGTGACAATGACGAGAATTTAAAATGACAATGACGAGAATTTAAAGTATCACTTGATTCAGTAGTTATAAACAATATTATTTAAATTCTATTAGTAAATCAAAAATACATAATCATCGCATTGCTTTATTTCTAATTTAATTGGGATCATATTATTCTGCGGTTGTGTTGACGAAATAAAATCAATAATACTCAGAAAATATCATGGCAATCCGTGGACACAAAAATGCGTGGTGAAGTGCCCGATTATATTTTGTTTTGGTTCGTATTTTTGTGAATTCGACAAATCTGATCTGTTCGTACAACGCTTATGAAGCTCCAGTACCACTGTACGTACTAATAGGAAGGCAATAAAGCAAAGAAACGTAAGGAAAAATGCTCCTATACTACGGTCGCACCAGAAATTTTGCGATTTGCAATGTCTAAAAAAGCGATTTCAATCGGTCGGTTTTATTTTTATTAATGCCGCTTTTTAAATTAGAAAATTTGGGTTGCCACCATTGACACTTATCAGAAAAAAAATTATTCCTCGTTGTTCGAACCCGCGAGAAACACCACTTGGTAGAAGCATGTACAGACTCGTGTTTTCGTCGGAAACTTGCCAGTGAGCTGTGAAATCCGATCGTTTGATTAAGCGACGCGCAAGTGACCTGTTTGCGTCACCTGTTACCAAATTTTCGCATAGTTAATTCTTATTCTAATAGTTGAATATTCGAATATATTACCAGCCCCACTCAATAACCAGTAATTATTGACTCGATAATGATATGCGAAATAACTTGCTTTTTATGTTTTCAATCAATTTTATTTTGGTCGCTCTGGTATAAAACAAAACAAACGAACAAACAAAACACAGAGGATCTGAACCTAAAGACAAAGTTGAAAACGTAAAAATACGCGCCCGTCCACCAAACACAGTCAAATAACACAATAAAATAAAAATACGCGATACAGAATCAGGTAATAACTTTAAATAAATCGATTCAATTATGCAAACACTGATCTGAAGACGAACAGGGCAACACTTTATAAGAAATAAAAAATTGATAGTTTTTTTGTTGTCACGGTTGTGACGTTTTATGTAAATTTTAACGTAACTGGTAACTTGGCTGATTGTTCAGTTTCGCAAAAACGTTTGCGGCCCGCAGAATTTCTGGCACGTTGCGGACTCATTCAAACACTCCGCGGACTCATTTGAGACCGCGGACTCGGGTTGGGAAACACTGCTTTAGACTTACTTGTTTGTCTTTCACAAAACCAAAAAAAGTACTGTAAATTTGATAATGAAATTAACAGTCAAAAAGCTAAACCGACGGTTAACGAAAATGCCACTACCCTAACTTAGTTGGACCACTTTAGGCCGAAGTTGACGCGATTTTAAACGGTCAGTTAGGCAACAACTTCATGATTCTCAGATCGCCATGGCGATCAATTTAGATGTCTTTTTGATTCCTTTTCCGAGCAACACTTGGAAGATGCTCGCGGAACATTAGTGTTCAGCGGAACACAGTTTGGGAAGCGCTGTTATATTGAAAGCATAAATCATGCTAAGTAGGGTGACCATACGTCCTCCTTTTGGAGGATTTGTCCTCCTTTTTCGTTAAAAAAATTGTGTCCTCCGAGGACGCTCTTAAATATTTAAAATTCTCCTATATTATCGAAAGTTTTTGATATGTTAAGAAAATTCCAAAGTCAGTGGAGACTTGTAATTATCATTATACACATGACAAGCAATGCATTGCGATGTGATAGCAGAGAATAACTCTGGTGATAGCATGCAGACGGGTTTTCCTTTAATTAAATGTACACTTCTTATGCTTACTCGTTTACTACGTAAAATCGTTTTGTTTCACAATTAGGTTTTACGCCATTTCACCTCGTATATCGCAATTTATGAAAATTTGGATTTAGACAGAAAATTACGCCAATATACCCAGTTTTACGATATTAAAAAAAATAACCCAGCAATGTTGGAGACGATTAAAGGAACTGCCAAATACTCATGGTCTAAGAGAAAATCAATCGATTGTCCTGCGTATTTTTTTAATACAACAAAAATGCGTTATTTCATTGTCGTCATTTCGTCTATTGTCACTTTTATATTTAATTCTAGGGAATTTAGTACATATATTATAATGTATATCTCATACACATATGAAATGCGTTTCTATATTTACGGTTCTACCAAACAATGTGTCCTCTTTTTAGTGTTTGGAAATATGGTCACCCTAATGCTAAGTGACTTGCGGGCCGCACTAACATTAAACTTCAATACCAAGGCGGGGGCCACAAATTATCATCCTGCGGGCCGCAATTGGCTCGCGGGCCGCGAGTTTGAGACCCCTGATCTAGTCGAATATCTCATTTTACCTTCTTAACTTGGGTATTTAAAAACAATGAAATATAATATGCAATTCAAGAGTCCTGCTGCACACTAACACAAATATATTTCTGTAACGTTTCGTCTGACCAAAATCAGACTTCCTCAGACAAGCAGTTTACAACAATGACAAGAAAAGAGCAATCATGCAGTTTAAATATGGCGATAAATAAATTTTTTGAAATTAGTTGTGAGCAAACAATGAAAAAACAATTATTGATATTCAGAAACAGATTGCGAAATAAAAAATTGCAATCGGTTCTCAGCATGGAATAATTGTTCCGCGGCGTGCTTGATTTCACAAAAAGTCTCACTAGAACATTTATCAATGTGTTCTAGGCTCAGATCTTGATAGCCAGGGTCCTTATAATGTTATTCTTTTAAAGGCGTTGAATTCTTTTTAGTATTGCTTCTAAATTCTTTTCTTGTGGTAGTTGTCGAGTCCGGAGTTTGGCAGGATCCATTCGGATACAGAAGTCACGCGAAAAAGGCTAATATAACGATCAGTAGAGGTTGCGCGAGACTAACTCCCAATCCTTTCTCTATGCCTTTGCGCTAGTGGATCCGTATGCATGTAATGCAAGGATGCTGTAGCAGGAATAAAATACCATAATATGCAATTCAAGAGCCCTGCTGCACGCTAACACAATTGTATTTCTGTATTTCTGATCGTTATATTAGCCTTTTTCGCGTGACTTCTGTATCCGAATGGATCCTGCCAAACTCCGGACTCGACAACTACCACAAGAAAAGAATTTAGAAGCAATACTAAAAAGAATTCAACGCCTTTAAAAGAATCACATTATAAGGACCCTGGCTATCAAGATCTGAGCCTAGAACACATTGATAAATGTTCTAGTGAAACTTTTTGTGAAATCAAGCACGCCGCGGAACAATTATTCCATGCTGAGAACCGATTGCAATTTTTTTATTCCGCAATCTGTTTCTGAATATCAAGAATTGTTTTTTCATTGTTTGCTCACAACTAATTTCAAACAAATTTATTTATCGCCATATTTAAACTGCATGATTGCTCTTTTCTTGTCATTGTTGTAAACTGCTTGTCTGAGGAAGTCTGATTTTGGTCAGACGAAACGTTACTGAAATATATTTGTGTTAGTGTGCAGCAGGACTCTTGAATTGCATATTATGGTATTTTATTCCTGCTACAGCATCCTTGCATTACATGCATACGGATCCACTAGCGCAAAGGCATAGAGAAAGGATTGGGAGTTAGTCTCGCGCAACCTCTACTGATCGTTAAGTGAAATATAAAATGTCATTAATAGAAAGAATTGTCCTGATTGCATTGTTGCATCACAATTTATATTATATAGATATCAGTCACGTGTCTTTTTTATGGTGTCGGTAACAGTTCACGTCGCTTGTTGTGTTGACCGTGCGGATTTCCATCTTATTGGAGCAAATTAACCAAAAACGGATGCCTTCTTTGACGTGAATCCGAATAGACAAGGCAAAAAAGAAGCTCGCCTGTCAACATTAGCTGATTCAAGACATAGACCCACCGAGGTTTGCTTTCAAACAAGTTTGACGCCCGAACATCAAGTCCATGCTTCCGAAGACAAATAACTGGCTAACTAATCTTTCTAAACTTTCCTCTCCCCCGGGATAAATATGTATATCCTATCCTAACGATACCCTTTCGTGTCTTTGTCTTTTTTTATTTTAAATATATGTTTGTGTGTTGAATGTGAGTGAACTGGCTTCAACCCTTTGGAAAGGTTTTGCCAGTTACCCCGATTTTCCCGATCTTCCGTGTGTTCATTGTTTGTGTTTTGTGTATGATTTTTTTTTGCGGGAAAATCAAAATATACTTATACTCTTATAGAATGTGGCTTCAGCTCGAGGCCCCAATTACTGCGAAAGAAGCACGGACAACAAAAGTATTGGTTTCTGAAAGCATGAGGGTCTCCAAAAATGGCTTTCTAATTATACCGGTAATGAAATTCATGTTTTGTCGAGAGTTGAGTTTGGGTAGGAAGCAGTTGTTTGAAATTTTTTGACGGTACCGGTAGCGTCAAAGGTACCCGTAAAGACTGATTCGCTCTGGTCTAACGTGTCCATATATTTGTGCGTAGCTCTCTTGTTTTATGTCTGGTCAAGTTTGTTTTAAAATATCGTTTTGAATCCATCTTCGTACACGTTAACCATGTTAAGGTAGTTAGGAGTTTCGCAACGAATATAAGTAGGACGAGTCGGGCCCGTCTGTGCAGGTCTTTCTCAATTAAAAAAAACATCGGCACGACATTCGTTTCCAAGATAAGGAGTGGATGCTTAAAGTATGTTACTTGAACGACAGCTTTGCCATATTGAACATACTTAACACATCGATGCAAGGCAGAATTCAAAATATCACCACTTTCTCAGGTAAAGTGTCTGCTTTCAAAGAAAAGATGCAACTCTGGGAGAAAAAAATGGAGAGTGGACAAACAGCAGCGCTTCCATCCGTGAACGAGTATCTGGAAGAATGAAATCAGATTGCGATTAGCAGATTTGGTGTCATCAAAACCATTCTAATGTAGCAATTTGAAAACCTTATCACGGCGGAGTTTGGCTGCTTTATTACGGACAGAAATCTGTCATCTCAGTAGTGGGTCAGAAATCTGTTTATGGTAAAGGTTGACTACTTATCAGAGGATGTTGCAGGACTTCAGAAAGAGTTTATCGACCTGCATCACGACGAGTTCCATCGACAGCTTTTGATCATAGCCTTACTTGGAGAGTTATGGAAAAAGGAAAAGTCACTAATTGGAAACTAAGCAATGGCTTTTCTGCTACCATTTGCGACCACGTATCTGTACGAGCACAGATTTTCGGCACTGACGGTTTTAAAATTAAGGCTCGCAATCGCCTCAATCGTGGTGACGACATGCGCATTAAGCTGATTAAAATAGAGCCGTGTATTGTAGATATATTGGCATTCTCATCAATCGCACCGAGTCGATGAACTGTTTCTAATAAATCACTGTCTGCATTTAACTCAAAGAGTACTAACAATAATAATACATTGTCACGTTGCTTGGGATTGGGTAGGGATGGGCAATGTAGAATAATTTAATATTCTAGAATATTCTAGAATAGTTAAATCGAATCCAGAATACCGAATCCTATTCTATTTTCATACTTATTCAAATAGTGGGATTTAGAAGTTAAAAAATTGTAACTGTATTACTATAAATGTATTATTTATTGGGAAATGTGCTGAACATTGGATTTCATTTGATACTAAACAGGCATTTCCCAGGACAATAAAATTTAGGAATATTACAATATTTTTTGCCTTTAATTGTTCCAAATGTATGGAATTCCTAAATACTGAAATGCTATATTAAGACACGGTTTACACACTTTAATAATGAGCGGTAGGCTTGCACGTAATTCACGGAATTATTTCAAGTTATGGAAGCGAAGTTACGAATTATGTAGTAAAGTCGTAATTATTGTTCGAGCGCTTTCGCGATAGAAACGAGCTCTCTTCAAAGCAGTCAATTCCGTCGATTGTAAAGAATGAAAGTTTAATAAGTAGAAGAAGTTAGAGTTCCGATATTCGCAGCCGTTTTTCTCTCTCTTGTTACGCAGGTAGGGGAAGGCATTCTGTGCGTTATCACCGTAACGCAATTGACACAGCCAGACTTTTTTGTCTTCACGATATGGTATCTTTTTAATTCGGCGCTAATGTGTGATTGTTGATTGCAATTCCGGAAGGCGTATTTTTCTTTCTCTCCATGAAACAGACATGAAACGAATTTTACCGCCGCTATGGACGCTCAAAAGGAGAGAAGGTGACTTTTTTCCCCTACTCAATCACTTTTATTAATACAAATCACAGCGCATTGGAAAACAAATTAGAATTTATCAACTTTAATTTACAGCGAGTTACGGGTAATAATTTACCGACGGCTATCGCTAACTGGTAGCAACGATAATTGTGAAAAAAACGCCTTTTTAAATATTTATTTTCCGTTATTTGTGTTAATATAACTTTTATGTATTATTATTTTTATAGTTGCCCGTATTTAAATAGTGGGAATTCCCCACCAAGTGTTGATTAGAAATGCTTACCATTCTTTATTGTTAATATAAACACTTGATATATGAACCATGGAATATCATACTGTTTTTGGCTGTTTTATTTCGACTTGGTGTATAAACAGGAAAATAGCCATAACCTTTCAACACGACTGCCGATTTTTAGGTTTCTCGAGCATGCGAAATTTAACTAAGCGCTTTCGCGATGAACCGGAAGCGAAAAGAGCGATTGATTACTCGACGCCAATACGTCATCGACGTGATAATTAATGTCGGGCTTATCAAACAGCAATATGACGACGGAAGAGAAATTGCCTTATGAACCAACGCAACTTCGCTTTTTCGGCATCGGTAAAGCGATTGAAACGGCAGAGAAACAACAAAAGAACGGGATTTCCCGCAGACCGCTAAAAATTCATTTGTATTTCGGAAAATGGTGTAAGAAAATGATTCGTTAATAATATTTGATTAAAATAATCGCAAGTAATGTTATAACATTTAACTCCTGGCTTTTGGTTTACATGCATCATTTTTTGGAAAAACTCGCAGGTCGCGAAAAATCATTTAACGTAAATGAAGCAAGGCACCTGTAAACAGTTAAAGATTGTTTCATTCAGATTATCGGAATATCGTCAGTAAGTTGGCACAAATAATTCTTATTATTACACGCTAGCTAGATAGCAAAGCAGGAATACACAAAAATGGCACAATAACGAGTCTTCACCGTGAGGTATACCGTACTTCGCCGACTTCATGTCCTGAATATGCCGATTGAGATTACCGTCTTTGATGTTTAACGATTTTACGGGTTCCTTGCGAACAGGCGCAAGTTTAATTAAACGAGAGAGATTTCCACGCGAGAAAAAAAGCTCGTCTGTAGTTGATAAATTAGAAACCCGAAATACAAAAATTGACGCAAGTGCCGGAGAGGCGAAAACCGAATCCTGTTATCGGATCCCGTTGGATTCGAATACTTTGGGATTCGAATCCTCCGGATTCGGTATTCTATATTACCCATCCCTAGGATTGGGTCGCGACGCGAGTATACATAAATCTCTAATATGGGTCGCGCTCGAAAAAGTTTAAGAACCAATCAGTGGCGCAATGACGCAATTAAAAATCCCATCCAGCGTCTCATGCAAATATTAAGATTTATTCACAATGACAAAGGTCCAACTTCATAATATGGTGATGTAACAGTAGTGAGCATTTGGAGTTACGCCACACATACTGTTGGTTGGCTTCCGGTGTAAATATTGGATATTTCTTTAGTCACTTCAGTCCAAGGTTAATAGATCATCTTAGGTTTTGTTCCTATGCCATGCAATCCTCAGATTGGAATAAAATGTTTGAAAAAATTGACTGAGAAGTTACTTCAACAACTCAAAAGACAAAAAAGAAATGTCAAATTTATTAAAATGACAACCGCTGTTAAGCAGCTTTGGGGAAGCTATTTTAAATACTTGAACGAGGTAAATATAACAATTCATCATATCAACGAGTGTAGAAAAAAGGTGACCGAAGTAAACTGAGATGAAACGTATTTCCTTACCCACAACAACGTTAAACCACATAGTGTCTGATGGTGTGTTTTCAAGTAATATCCTTCACGAAATAATATAATTTTAAGCGACATTACAAAACCAAACACGAGAAAAGATACCACGATATTTATCGAGAAGCAATTTCAAAGTAACTAAAGGCTTTGTATAGTTTCCTTGAAAAACTGATTAGAACGATAAACTCTCATTCTTAAATATATTTAAAGTGAGTAAACTCGCGATGTTTTGATCACTTTTGGGTTTTCTCCGACTGCGGCCCGCGAGACCTCCTCAAAAGTTTTTGCGGCCTTCCAACCTCATAACCTTGGACCACCCTGATTTACTATATCGAAACGCTTATTCGACTTTTCATACCGCAGAAACTATTCGAAAAAGGTAATTAACGTTTTTTGTGTTCGAGATGTGAAATAATTGTCAATTCTACCACGCTTTCGTGAAGTAGTGCAATTTACTAAATTTAATGAAGGTTTCATTAAGTGTCATTGCATAGTGTTTGGTTGGACTATACCATGTATTTCTCCAGATTACTGGCGTGATTACAGGTCGTAATGATGGGCAACATAGAATATTTTATCGAATCGAATAATTCGAATATTTTTAACGAATTGTCGAATATCGGGTAGTATATATTTTAGTATATATACAACAGTCATCCAGAACGCTAGACATTCTGATGTTGGTGAGGTGTTTTCGTCCGTCCTCATTTTTTACAAGTATATATCAATTCTTACACAACGGCGAACGTCGAGGTTTGGCTTTATATTCCTGCGAGAATTATGCGTTCATTTCGGCGACATATGTTAGCGACAGCTATTAAAGAGTGAATTCAGGATTCTATTCCAATTTTTATCTTTTGCGCCATCTTTGATCTTTCTCCCCACCGTTTGTAAATTAACCGTCCCAATTTTGAGCTCTCAATATTACCATTTCTGATGGCAGAATGCGGATATCTATGAAGACCTTAGTTGACATTCTTATGATTTTACTTCTATTGTGCTTGTTTTATTTTCGTATTTAGCGATGAAATCCCGGGCAAAGTTATTGCGTGCATCTTGAATGTTATTTTGAGTTTAAATAATGATTCGATAAAACGGCAATAATGGCAATTCTATTAGTCAAGTAATGTTTCCTTGGTAAAATTTGGGAAAAACTTCGCACAATAATTTGTTACCTTGTTTGACATTTCCAATTTTACGAAACGGTGTTGGTGCGCTTTGTGCAAAACTAAGAATTAAAACAATACCCGAGAGTTCCTAATGCGACTCCTCAAATTGGTCGTTTATGTTTGTTGGCAAGAGCCGTGGGTATATATTCGCGGAATTCCAGGGATCGGTTTAGTGACGCTCGAGTTCCGTGCCCAAGCAAAGCGGCCTATATACTGAATAAATGAGTATTAAATGACATGCTAATACTTAATTAAGAGAATGACATCGAAAGGTTATTTTTGTTACGTAACGATACACAGCGCGGTTTTTTTTGGTGGGCTACTTAAATTCGCCCCCAAAAATATTATGGAAAGTAGTCGCCCCTGCGTTCGGTGTTTATTGTGCTGCGCGCGCACACACACTTAGTTTACTTATTTCTTCTTCTTTCCAAGTTTTAAATTAAAATGCGAGTTTGTAAGTCGTTGGGCTAAGTGTCTATTGGAATCACTTGAAATAAATTCAAAAATGAAATCTCTTCGCGCAACACTAATAATCATTCCTCGGCGCACGTTGGTGGCACGCACCACTGGTCTACACCTAAGCGCAACTGAAAGAGAGGTCTATTTTTGAGTTGACAAATATGCGCACAGTTTACCAATGGGTTACCAAATCAGACCCTACATACCTAAATTCATAGACAGAATGATTTCCGGTACATAAAATTCAGTAAGTATACAAAGTAAAATAAGAGAAGAATATGGGTTTTACCAAGGATTAGTAACCAAAACATACCCTGCCTATATCTAACTTTCACAACCAGAAAAATTTCTGGTATATATTTAGGAAAAGTGATCAAAGAGAAGAACATAGTGGGTCCGACAAGAAAACTCAATTGTTACATTGACGGAGGATAAATTCGACAATCATAACGACCATAAAGGGTAGTTCTGATGTACGAAATAATATCGTATATGGTTCTTAACAGGACGGACATAACTTGAGATGTTTCATTCCAGGCTTTCCAATTTTGATGTTAAATGCCAACACTGTCCTAAACTTTCAACCTTACTTCTCAGCGAGCCGATTTGTGTTATTGAAAAGTAGTATAGAAGATGAATGTGGTGAGTTATGCCAGTAAATTCCCATTTTGAAATACACTCCGTAGAGTAGAGCAACTTAGAACTTACTACCATGAACGATCTTGTCTTAATGGATGTCGTGATAACTCCCGTCGGATTCCAACGCGCTGGTTTAGCCTGATTAAATTGATAGAACCCTTGTTACACGTGGTTGGAGAATGAGGCATGGTCTTACATCCTGAAATTAGTTATCTGTCACTGTTAGAACTACTGATTTCATATTTTTAGCGGTTGAAAATCTGTTATGCCAAAATAAACTTATATATATATACCAACAGTTAAGTTAAAAAAAAAAAAAAACTAGGCATTTTGCAGTCCTTGAGCTAGCAGTATAGCTCGAAATATGTCAACTTGCGCTGATTATTTAGTTTCTGCGGGACTAACTACTTATTCTTCTTCTGTGCTTTTGTGTCGGTGGATCCGTATGCGTATATTGCAAGGATGCTGAAGCAAGAGTAAAAATGACAATCCTAAGTGATTTAGGAGTCTTGCTGCACACTAACACAAATATATTTCTGTAACGAACATTCTCATGGCAAACCTGAAATCCGAATTATTACACAAAACCCCTTCAAAACCACAGTATTATCACCGCTTTATTGATGATTGTTTTCTTATATGGACACATGGCAAAGAGAAACTATCAGAATTTGTTACCTCAGCAAATTCTTTACAGTCCAACGATCATATTTGCCTTCGAATGCTCACCAAACTGTATTGCGTTTTGAATGTTAAGGTTCATATCATTAACAACAAATTGGGAAACGGAAATTTTCAGCAAAGAAACCGACTCGCACCAGTATCCTCCGCCATCATCCTGCCACCCTAAACATGTCACGAAAAATATTCCGAAGAGTCTATTTATCAGAATAAGAAGAGCCTGTTCAACAAATGAGCATTTTGGATAAACATGCAAAAGTAATGAAAACATACCTAACGTAGAGAAACTACAAAGAAAATTTAGTTGACGATGCAATACAATCTGCAAAAGAACTTAATAGAAAACTTTTTTTAACCCCAAAAACTGAAACCAAAAAAAAACATTGCTTCCCTTCATCACAAGCTATCATCCGACCTAATCAAATATTCGAAAAATCTTTTCAGATTACCAATACATTTTGGACAACAACGAGAGACTAAAATAAATTTTTCCAAAACCACCAAGATTAGCTAAATGCCCCACGCTAAAAGACAAATTAGTTAGAGCAAAATTGAAACCAGAAACTCCCGTCAAAAAGAATCCACGCTTTTTCAAATGCGGCAGAAAATCATGCAGCCAACATTCCGGGGAAACGAAAAAAAAATGGCAACAAACAAAAACAAGACTGCAAAAATAAGTATTCGTCAAAAAATTTCATGCAACTCGGAAAATGTAATCTACCTGATAA